>CAUYQV010109633.1:0-18122 GCA_963574575.1 Galagoides demidoff
CCCCCCCGCCCCCTCCACCTGGACTTCCACTGTCTCCCTCCCCGCCGCCCGTCCGATCTCGGGTCCATGTGTTGCTGAGCCGCCCCCTGCACCCCCCCAGGGCCTCCGGGTCCATGTGAAGCTGAGCCGCCCCCTGCACCCCCCCAGGGCCTCCGGGTCCATGTGAAGCTGAGCCGCACCCTGCACCCCCCCAGGGCCTCCGGGTCCCCGCATATATGCAGCACAGATCGTCCCCAAGGGCTTTCACACAGGGCCCAGAGCTTAGCAGGTGTCAGTGAGTATGTGTGCCGTGGGGCCGGGGGGCTCAACCAGGCGCTGCCTGCTCAGGATGATACTGCAAGAACAGGAGATCTGGGTGGGGAGAGCAGAACACCACCACATCTACTTCCTGGGGTGGCCATGACAGAGGGTCAGAGGCTGGGGGTTCAGCTACAGATGTGGGTCCTCTCAGTCTGGAGGCCAGGTTGCTGGAGCCCCCATGGCATGGCTACCTTGCCTGGCTCCCTGCTGCCACTGTGGCTGTCACAGAATATCAGGACACACCCGCATGTTTCGGTGTGGGGAGGTGTTCAGTCCCAGGGGAGCTTATCTTTAGCTAAAGTGTAGGAAGATAAACCGCTCATCCTGACCATCCTGCTGCTTGTAGGTTTAAGTTTTAACCTGGGGTCTGACCTGCAGTGTGGGGAATGAGACCATTCACTGCCATCCTAGGGGACTGAGAGGCCAGGCGGGGGCCCTGCAGTCTGTGGGAGCCCAGCCCAGCCCTGTGACCTGCCAGAAGTGCTTGCCCTTTTCCATCTGAGGCCCTCAAAGGGAAAAGCTTTCCTCCACCCTGTGTCCCTCCAGACCGAACTCTGTGAGCTGGCAGTGAGGCTTCATATCTGTTCTCAGTCACATGGCCAGGAATGCCCTTGTCAGCTGGTTGGCCTCACTGTTCCCAGCTATGAAGCAGGAATAGTGTCACTGCCCTCCTGGGCCTGTGTGGGCTAGAGCACCCAGACAGGCAAGGACCGACACAGCACCCAGGACAACTCGTGCCCTGGAAAGAGCAGCAGTTGCCATCAGCATGATTGTCATTGGCAGTGGCAGACCCAGCTGAGTGTGGTCTTTGACTAGAAGAAGCCCTGGCACCCTGCTTGAGGGTGTGTGTGGGCAGGAGCAGGGGCCAGATCACCTGGCAGGACAGCGCTCAGACTCAGCTGTGTGCCCTGTCCTTTCTGCCCAACTGTGTGTCCTCTGGTATGTCCTCGGATCCTTCATACCTCTGTTGCACACTGCCCCTTCAGTAAGATGTCCTTGGGCTGCCTCTGCCCTTGAACTTTGTGCTTCTTTTACAACCTGTCATGTGATTGCTGCTGCGTGTCCCCCGAGGAGCAGACGCCACGTGGAGATGACCTCTCATCTCAGAGGGCAGGTTCCCGGCCTAAAGCTAGTTAGGGGGTGGGTTAGGAACAGCTGGGCCAGACAGGAGTCTAGGGCCCCCACAAGTCACACGGCAGATAGAAACCACCTTTGCTGTGTCCCCACCCTGATTTTTCCCTTTCTAATGCTAAACTGCAAAGGAGTTATAGTAATGCAGTTCAGCGGGCTCCACAAAACTAATCCAGTCAGATGCTCCCTACGTTATATTCTACAAAAGTATAGTTCTCAGAGCCATGATCCCTGCAGCCTCCCAGTGGACTTAGGCTAAAAAAAATGCCCCTGGTTTCTTCTATTTTTAGATAACATTAAGGAAATTTGAAATACAGATCAGTTCATCTCTGCTGTAAAATAACTGGGCGCATGTCTTCATTCACAGGAACACAAGTATTAGTCGTATCTTCCCTGCCAGCTTTGGAAGGAGAACACTGAGACGCCTCGGAGTGAGTTTGCAAAGAGGGAGCAGGCAGGTAGCTGGCCTGTCAGTTCTACAGCCCTGTACCAAGTCGCCCCAGAGCTTAGTGGCTTACAGTAACCACTGGTCAGGCCAGGCAGGGTGGTTTGTGCTTATAGTCTTGGCACTCTGGGAGGCCAAGGCAGGAGGATCTCTTGAGTCCAGGAATTTAAGTCCAGCCTGGACAACGTAGTAAGACTAAACCTCCATTAAAAGTAAGAAAATTAGCCAGGCATGGTGGCACACACCTGTAATCTCAGCTACATGGGAGGGTGAGTGGGAGGATCCCTGAGCCAGAGAATCTTGAGGTTGCAGTGAGCTATAGAAGATGCCACTGCACTCTAGCCCAAGCCACAGAGGGAGTCCTCATCCATACAAACAAACAAATAAAAACCCCCATTTTTTTTTTTTTTGAGACAGAGCCTCAAGTTGTCCTCCTGGGTAGAGTGCCATGGCATCAAAACTCACAGCAACCTCCAACTCCTGGGCTCAAGTGAGTTTCCTGCCTCCGCCTCCCAAGTAGCTGGGACCACAGGTGCCCGCCACAAGCCCAGCTATTTTTTGGTTGCAGTCATCATTGTTGTTTGGCGGGCCTGGGCTGGTATCAAACCTGCCAGCTTAGGTGTATGTGGCTGGCACCTTAGCCACTTGGGCCACAGGCACTGAACCAAAAACCCCCATTTATGTAGCTCCTGATTATGTGGGTTGCCCATTGGTCTGGGCTCAGCAAGGCGGTTCTGCTGCTGGTTTTGGCTGGGCTCACCCAGGTACTGCTGGTCAGGATGTCCATCTCATGCCTGGAAGCTGGCCAACAGTCACCCAGATGACCAGGCGGCTATGCCTCCTGGTTTACAGGTGTGAGCCACCCATTTTAATTGTTTTAAAACATTTTAATAATTTTTGGCCCTCTCCAATCCTGCCCCATGGCAGAGGGACCTGGGGATTATCAGGGCTGTTTGGCCCCCATTGGCCAGGGCTAGGTAATGGTGGTAACAGGTGAGGCTGTGGGCCGGCCTCTGAGGGGGCAGGTTGGGCCAGTGACCTGGAGGGCCATTTTTGAGGAAATGTGGTATAAAGTGTCCCTACCAATATGTCTTATGGAGATGTGCAGCAGGGACTCTGGGGAGTGGCAGATGGGTGGCAGGGACTCGGCTGTGGGGCTTCAGCCAGAGAGGAGACAGGGCCTCAGCCAGCAGTGGGAGGTGCGGGCCTGGTCCAGCATCCTCAGAGCAGGTGCAGTGGGTGCTGGGTGCTGGCCAGCTGGACTTGTGGCTAAGAGGGCGCACCTGCCTGTTTGGGCCCCAACACTTTGTAGGCGCTCAGGAAACACCAGCTAGTGTTTTACTGACAAGTAATTGTAGAAGTCCAGGTACCCACCCCCTGCTCCCGTTATGAGAACTCGTGCAGCCAGGTGAGGAGAGGGCACTCCCCGAGAGCCCAGCTGGGGACCCAGGCAGGAGGCGGTGTGGAAGAGAGGTCTCCTCCCCCATGAGCAGGCTGTATTCCCCATCCGGGGCCATCAGGCAATCTTGCAAATCCAAATCACTGGGGCAAAAATGTTTAAATTTCAATTAAGCCATGACCTCTCCATTAATCAGGTTATGAAATAAACTATTGCTGGTTTGCTGTGAAATGTCCTGAGTCTCAGCAGGCTTTAGAGTCCAATTATGTACCGTCTGGCATTTATGGGGTCCCAGCTGTGCTGGTGCATGCGTGATGCCTCAGGCCTACTGGAGCAGGCACAGTCCTCATCCATCCCCATAGCCCTGTGGAGGGGAGAGCAGGCCCCAGCCAGGCTTCTCATTCATCTCTCCGTTCTCCACAGGATGACTCTGCTAGTCTGGTGGAGAAACATGTCACTGCCACAGTAGGGAAGCCGGCCACTGGGGGATGGGGCTGTGGACACAGCCAGAGGCAGGTGGTCCCTGGGAAAAGGAGACAGAATGTGCATGGTGCTGACACAGGCATCCTCCTCTCACGCCAGCCAGTGGGCTCTGGAGTCTGAGGGCCAAGAGGAGCTTGGAGGTATCCAGGCTGCCCCTGTGACCTCCCAAGCAGGGGCTCTCAAACTTACCATGTGAGCAAGTGTCCCTGGCCAGCTTCAACTGGGGGTGGTAGGCCTGCCCTCCTGTTTTTTTTTTTTTTTTTTTAAGACTGAGTCTCACTCTTTGCCCTGGATTGAGTGCTGTGGCATCACAGCTCATAGCAACCTCCAAATCTTGGGCTCAAGTGATCCTCTTGCCTCAGCCTCCCAAGTAGCTGGGACTACAGGCGCCAGCCACAATACCCGGATATTTTTAGAGATGAAGTCTTGCTCTGGCTCAGGCTGGTCTCCAACTCGTGAGCTCAGGCAATCCACCTGCCTTGGCCTCTGCCTTCCTATTTTATTCAAACTGTTCACAAGAGGTTGAATGAACAAGTTCTCCCACTAGAGGGAGCAGGCTTTGACACTATTCAGCTGGGTGACCTCATGCAAGTTGTTTAGTGTTTCTGGGCCTCCTCATCCTCACCTTAACATAGGGAATAATGGTAGCTCCATCCCACGGTGTTGTTGGGAGGTTCAGTGAAAATGCCTGGATTGTGCTGCATGGAGGAGCTCGCCCTAGTGTTGGCTGCTGTTATTATCATCATCATCATTATTATTGTTAACCCCATTCTGATTTGTTGGGTTCATGAGGGGCCTGGTACTCTTCCTGCTGCAGTCAATGCATGGACAGTGTCAGAAGAACATTCTTTTTAGAAAAAAAATTTTTGGGCGGAGGGAGACAGAGTCTCGCTCTTGCCTGGCTGGTCTCAAACTCCTCCAGCCTCGGCCTCCCAGAATGCTGGGATCACAGGTGTGAGCCGCTGTGCCCCACTCCAGAGGACGATCTTGAATCTCCATTGTCCTCACTGTGTTCTTGTCTTCTCTTTGCCACCAGATCCAAGTTCCCTTTAGATCCTACTCCCAAGAGGTGGCACAAAACTGTGGGGCCCAGCTATAGGCTTGGCCTGGCCCATCAGCCGCTCCCCCCTTGCAAACCACTCAGCCTCCACACGGGCAGCTCCCCTGGTGGCTCCTTTTCCCTGGCAGCTCTGGATCTGTGAGATGGATGATGTTACCGCCAAGAGTCTTTCAGCTTTACTAATAACTCATGTTCACTGCAGAGAGGGACAGAGAGGAACAGAGACCACATGTGTTGGGGCAGATGAGCCCCCCAATCCATATGTAGAGGTCCTGAACCCTAGAACCTTGGAATGTGACTGCATTTAGAGATGGGATCTTTGAAAGGTGATTAATGTGAAACAAGGCCATTAGGGTGGGGTCCCCCCTCCCCCGGCCCCAAACAACCAATGTCCTCTTAAGATGTGGACAGCAACACACAGAGGGACTGTGAGGTGTAGGGAGTTGGTCTCTGCTGTGAGGCCAGGGGAGGGGCCCCAGAGGAGCCAGCTTGCTGCACCCTGACCTTGGACTTCCAGCCTCCAGAATTCGAGACAGTGAATGTGGGCTGCTGAGGCAGCCCAGTCTGAGCAATTGTCATGGTGGCCCTACTGAGCAAACAAATCCAACACTCAAGCAAAGTTAGGAGGAGCTCGTCCACAAGGAGCCCAACCCGGAGGCCTCACAGGAGTGCTGGGCTGGGAGCCTGTGGACTGCAAGGCCTTGTTTTGTGTCTGTCTATGGGGTCGAGCCAGGGACTGGTTCCTGGCCCAGGCCCAGGACGTTGCAGAGTATGGAGTCACTCATAGACAGCCATATGGGCTGAGGCAATAAGGGACCAGTGGACTATGGGGTGAGCTGAGGGTGGTGAGGGCAACACCTGTAGAGGGGGTGGCCTTATAGACCAGAGGTTCGGGGCAGAAGTCCAGAGCAGCCCTAACATGGCTTTCCCATCTGCGAAACCGCTTGGTCCGCCCAGACAACTGTGACCCTCATCTGGCAACGCCCACAACCCCTCTTTGACCACAAGGAACCGAGGCTCAGGACAGGACCATCCGGCGAGAATCTCGCCTGCAGCCACCAAAGAGACTGTAAGGTCACACGCTCTTGTGGCACAGGGCCTTCCCCTCACCCCGGCCCCCCCCACCCCCAATTCCCAGGCCATTTCACTGCCTCCTTGCTCACTGGGTGGGGCCTCCCAGGAGTCAGCCCTTTAAGCTCAGGGAGAAAAGGGAAACAGCAGCAGGTCAATCCTGCAGCCACAGCTTGAGCCCCACCCTGCGCTAAAGGGTGGGTTTTTTAGGTTAATGACCTGACCAGTGACATTGGGAAATCAACCAGATAAGAACTGAAACTAAAGGGAAGGCCTAAAAGTCCTCTTCTAGTGCTTCCTGGCAGTGACAGCAGTGTGTTCCCAGTGGGCTGGCGATACCTGCTCAGGAAGGCCCAGGGCAGGAGAAGTACGGTCCAGTGCTTATCAAAGGCTTTCTTCCCCCAGAAACACTTCAGTTATTCTGAGTGTTTAGATTTTTAGAATATTTTTCTCCCGGTCAAATTATATCATAATCTACTTCCAAGCCTAAGGCATGAGTAGCCTTCTAAAAACTACAGAGATGTCCTCTCTTCCACACCAGCTCCTCAGAATTGTTTTCCAGGACTTTCCTTGACCAAACTCTCATCCTGTTTCTCAGGAATTAGGCAGTACAGTTGAGATCTTATACACCCATTAAACATACCAAATATAAACAGGTGAATTTTTAGAAATAGTAGGTGCATTTTTTTTTTTTTTGAGACGGAGCCCCAACCTGTCCCTCTGGGTAGAGTGCCATGGCATCACAGCTCATAGCAACCTCCAACTCCTGGGCTCAAGCGAGTCTCCTGCCTCTGCCTCCCAAGTAGCTGGGACCACAGGCGCCTGCTACAACGCCCGGTCATTTTTTGGTTGCAGCTATCATTGTTGTTTGGCAGGCCCGGGCTGGGAATTCAAACCCGCCACCTTAGGTGTATGTGGCTGGCGCCTTAGCCGATTGAGCGACTGGCGCCGAGCCAGTAGGTGCATTTTTTATGCTCAAGAAAACATTTGAAAAGATATTTGTGAAAAAAAAATTAAAATATTTGGTCTAGGTTCAGTGCCTGTAGCTCAAGTGGCTAAGGTGCCAGCCATGTATGCCCGAGCTGGTGGGTTTGAATCCAGCCCGGGCCTGCCAAAAACAACAATGACAACTACAACCAAAAAATAGCTGGGCATTGTGGCAGGCACCTGTTACCCCAGCTACTTGGGAGGTTGAGGCAAGAGAACTGCTCAAGCCCAAGAGTTGGAGGCTGCTGTGAGCTGTGACGTCATAGCACTCTACCCAAGGTGACAGCTCGAGACTCTCTGTCTCTAAATAAATAAATATAAAATAAAAAAAATACAATATTTGGGGTGGTGCCTGTGGTTCAAAGGAGTAGGGCTCCGGCCCCATATGCTGGAGATGGCAGGTTCAAACCTAGCCCTGGCCCAAAACTGCAAAAATAAATAAATAAATAAAGAAAGAAAGAAAGAAAGAAAATATTTGGTCTAAACTACCTGGTCATGCCTGTAATCCCAGCACTTTGGGAGGCCAACGTGGGAGGATCACTTGAGGCCAGTAGATTGAGGTTATAATGAGCTGTGATCACACCCCTGCACCCGAGTTTGGGTGACGGAGCAAGACCCAGTCTCTGTAAATAAATAAATAAAATAAAATTTTTGCTTATAGGCACGTGTCCCGTGGGAAGGGGAGATCCATCCTTGGGGAAGTGAAGTGTGCCTCTCTCCTCCCTGTGGACAGGAGTCAGCCCAGAGAGGCCTTGGATTCCCTCTGCAGATTTAGAGACCTGGGGATGGATCTTTAGTGCAGAAACACGTGTGCACACTGAGATGCCACATGTCTGCAGAGCAGCACACCATTTCCAAGCAAGAGGGAGGTTAGTGTTTCATTCCTAGGCCCCTGTGGAAACCTTATCACAGAGATGTCTCTCAGGAAACTGGTGAGCCTTCAGGCAATGGATGCTGATTGGGGCTAGGGTGCAAGGGGCTTGTTGGGGACCTTTGTACACCTCTGAAAGAAGATAGGAGGGGAGGGAGGTGGCAAGTGGCACCTCAGACCAATGCTCGTGGTGAAGGCTGCCTTTAGGAGCATTGTGCCCTGAGCTGATGCTCCCACCATCTGCCTGCTTTGGTTAGCAGAGGCTGCTTGGTCTGTGTGGCCTTGGCCAGCACCCCAATAGCCTCATCTGGCCTCCCTGTCTTTGCTACTCTCTTGGCCAGGACATCTCTCTCCTCTCAGACTGGTCTCTGGCCCAGCTGCTATGTGACTCACTGAAGAGGGGCTGATGGCTGGTGGCAGCTACAGCTCGTAGTAGTAAGGTTCTTATCTGCCTAGGCCTTGCATTCCCAGGGGCATGCCTCCACAGCACAGCCAACACACAAAGCAAGCCATCACTCCCGCTTTGCAGGAGATGGAGTCCTCTGCAGAGGCTTCCCCATCTGTTGGACACGTGCCTGAGGTCTGTCCCAACTTACTGGCTTTACCTGACCTTGACCTTGACTTTGACCTCCAGGCAGGTTAGGCCAGGCTTCTCCCCAGGATTCCCACAGGGTCGCTCATGTATTCTCCATTGCCTCTGGATAGAGGACAGACATCAGCAATCCCGTCTGACTCAGCCCCTCCAGACTGAACTCAGTTTCTTGAGAGGCATTTCTGTGGTGAGGTATCCAATCTCTTTGCTGTGAAAACCCTGTTTATAGGCCAGGTGGGGTGGCTTATGCCTGTAATCCTAGCACTCTGGGAAGCTGAAGTGGGAGGATCCCTTGAGCTTAGGAGTTCAAGATCAGCCTGAGCAAGAGCGAGAGTCTCTACTAAAAATAGAAAAAATTGGCTGGGCACTGTGGAAAAATTGCCATTGTTTTCCTATTACATATTAAGTAAAAACATTTAACATCTATCCAATTGAGATTAGTGTTCATATACTGGAGTTCATGTATTTCCAGCAAAGTTACTGTGTTCAATTTTGGGAAATGTGGAGTTTTCCTTAGACTTTCAAAAATGCCTGAATTACCCCTAGGGCCACAGCTATCTTGGCACATTCTGGGGTATCAGGGTAGCCAGGGCTGGGAAACTCCTCACTTTAAAAAGAAACTAAGACCAAAGGGGTAATGTCCTTGCTCAAGGTCGCAGGCTGGCTCAGAGCCTCGGTTCTCGGCTCTCTGGCAGTCCCGAAACCTGACGTCCACAGCCAGCTGCTCCCACAGCTATCCCCACCACCAGTGCTGCCTGTCCTCTCCCTGACCTGCCTTGAGCCCTGACCAGGGCAATGGGGCCACCGGCAATGCTGGATGGAAAGGTTCTCCAGTGAGGCCATTCAGAAATGCTAAGACCCCTCTGGGCTGGGTCTGCCATTCGACCCTGGGGTCACCTCTTGGGCTCAGTTTACATTTGAGAATTGTCACAATAACAAACAAGGAGCTCACCCCTTGGGCTCAGTTTACATTTGAGAATTGTCACAATAACAAACAAGGAGCTGTCAGCTCCTCTGCAGGGCCTGGCTCTCACACTCTCTTTCCTCTTTGGCATTCGCTGCAGATAATACTTAAGGTCAGAATCTAACCCCCCCCCCACCTCCCGTTGTTAATTTAGGAAGCTGGAGACTGAGTTCTTCTTCTAAATGAAGCAGCACATTATTGGGTCGCAAGAAGCTACTGCTGGGTACCCGAGTGGCTGCCCGCCTCTGCTGCCTGCTGTGTGCTGGTGGGTATGATTCGGAGCCTTGCTGTCCCTCGGTTTCCTTAAATATAAAATGGGATGTCACTTTCCTCTACCTTATGGTCTTGTGCCAAGTAAAGTAATCCATACACCCGAAAGCCATCAATAAACGTCTGGCCAGTCTGAGCAGCTGCACTGCCAGCCCTGTAAGTAGGTAACGGTGTTGGCCGCCTTCCAAATTCTCTTTAAATGTTTGCTGTTTACATGTCTGCGGTTTCCCAGGGCAAAGTCTGCTCAGGTCTGAAGGATCACAGATTCTAATCGAATAAAGACCAGATTATACAGGTGAAGTTTTACCGTTGAGATAAGTACAATATTTTGTGTGGATCTAAAAGTAATGACTAAGGAGCCATCAAAAGTCTAAACGAGGTGTCCTCACACTCTGGCCCGCAGCCACGTGCAACCTGCCTAGGATATTAACTGGCCCGCCGGGTGTTCTTGCCACCACTGCCTGTCCTGCTTAGCAGCCCACAGTCTGGCCCTCCAACGGTCTGAGGGACAGTGAACTGGCCCCTTGTTTAAAAAGTTTGAGGACCCCTGGTCTAAAGATGATATGCATTTTAATTAGTTCTTAAAAAATAATTATAGAATATGCACTTGTGATAAATCTAAGCACAGCCTGGAATATAATAGCATTTCCTTATTCCTGCCCATCAGTAAGTCGTGTTTCTCTTTTCAGAAAACTTCTGGGAATATACATGTGCACATATACACATGATGCTTTTAAATAAAGTGGGTCATTGTATAGCCATTGCTCAGCTCTACGTTTTTTTTATTTTAATAGATATTTGAGATTATGTCACATTAGTGTACATAGAATTACTACATTAAAATTTTAAGAAAATGTTGTAAATTAAAGCTATTAGATTATTAAATGAACGTTCTGGGGTGTATTTAACCAGGCGTCTTGGTTATCTTCGGCTTCTCCTAATTATAGGTAATGCTATCAATAGCAGATTCTCCCACCCAGGCGGTCGCAGGTGCCTGTGGGAATTTATCCGGGGCAGAAATTCCTGGAACTGGCCATGCAGGCCAAAGGTTTCACAGATATTAAATCTCCATGTACTTTGCTAACCATAACTTCTTTTTCAAGAACAAAGAAACTGTGAGTAGCTCAGCTGCACCTACTTATTTTATTTTGTTCTGAGCATTTTCTGAAATAACGAGGAAGCTTAAAAGGAAGCTCAGCGCACAGTTCCAGCACTTGGTCCCAGGGCATGAAGTCGGGCGTGCACCCGTGCGTTCAGGAGCAGGCCTCAGGTCCCAGGAGGTACCAAGGGGAGGAAGGGTAGTGGGGATGACCCTCTGTTAACGACCAAGTCCCCAGGGGTTCCCTCCAGCGGTGGTACCATCAGCCTCTTGCCAGGTGGGGAGGGGGGAAACCCAGGTGGTCGCCCTCCTCAGCTCTGAGGACTCTTCCGCAGGACCGGAGAGTGGTCAGTGACCGCCGGAGGGGGGAGCGGTTTGCTAGGCCGCTCTCGCCCCGCCCAGTTAGGGCCCCTTTCTCCAGGGTCAAATATCCATACAATGTTGCCAGTCCGGTGCCAACTATAAATAAGTCAAAGTGGGCAGGACGTGGGTCTGGAAGGAGGGCTCCTACCGCGAGGCCCGCCCCGAGCAGGGACCCCAGCCCTGACCGACTCGGGGGAAGGAGTCTATGCCCAGAAACATCCCAGTGCCGCAGGGGGACCCCAGGAGATATGTCTAGGCGAAGCCCTGCTGGCCTCCTCCAGCAGGGCTTCGCCCCGTCTGGCCCAGCGCTCCAGGATTGATCCGATTGATCGAGTGATCCAGCGCCTGGTGCCCACTTGCCCCTCTCGTGTCTCCCTCCGTCCTTCGTTTGCCCCGACCCCGTCAGTGCCCTCACCTGGACCCCTCCTGGTCCCTTCGCTGGGGCCCCCAATTCAATCTCCCCGCACCAACGTGCGCCTCCTGACAGCCGACCTGCTCCCCTCCCCCAACCGGGCCGCGCCGTCCGTTAGCGGGATTCGCGCTCGGTGACCCCTGCCCGGCCCGCGCTCCCCTCCCGGCCGCACCTGCCGCCCGCGGCCCCCGGTGCTGGGTCCGGTATATCCCCCTCCTCCATGTCTCCCCCGTGGCTCCCTCCCGCCCTCCCCCATGTCCCCCGCGCGTCCCCTCCTCCGTGTCCCCCGCGTGTCCCCCGGCCGCCCCGCGTGCGCCGGCGGAACTGTGGGATCGCCGCGCACAGGAAGTGGCGGCGGCGGCGCGGCCGAGGGCGGAGGGCGGCGGGCGGGCGGGGCCGGCAGGGCCGGCGGGATGGGGGCCGGGGGCGGCTGGCGCCGCACTCGCTGAGGCCCGACGCAGGGCCGGGCCGGGCCCAGGGCGAGAAGCGCAGCGGCCGGAGCCGGGCCGCCGAGGGACCGCCGGGGACACCGCGCGACGAGCAGGTGGCAGCGGCTGCAGGTGAGCGGGGAGGCCTCCACCGAGGTCGGGCGGCCCCCGTCCCGGCGCCCGAGGTCGTCCCCACGCCGCCCCAGGTCGCCCCGTTCTCCCCGCCACCCGACCTCCACGCCCCAGGCCCCGCGCCGCAGTGGGCGGGCTGCGCTCCGCGGGGCGCCGGGCCTGGGACGAAGAGGGCCGCCGGGAGGGCCGCGGGCCGGGTCCTGTCTGACCCCCGCGGCCCCCGGCCCCGGCCCTTCCTGAGGGCTAGCCCGGGGAACAGGCCACTTCCAGGCCTGTCGGCCTTCTCTGGCAGCCGCAGTCCAGGTGGCGCCGCCGCGGGGGGCCCGGGGGAGGGGCGCCCTAGGAGCCGGCACTGGCCGGGCTGGGGGGCTTGTGCCGCGAGTTCTCGGTGGGAGCTTCCCGTCCCCTGTCCCCCAGGACTTTGCTGGGGTCCCCTCTGGGCTCCACCTCGGATGCCACGCGCGGGCCGCCTGGTTTCTGGCGCGGCGGCCGGGACCTCACAGAGCGCTGAGGCCTTGGGCGAGTTTCACTTCTTGCCCTCTCAGCCCCGGAGGGAGGGCTGCGGGTGGGCCTGCAGGGGCTGCCAGTGCTGAGTGCTCCGTTTGACTTTGGCGTTGAAACCAAAGGCCACCGTGAATTTCCACTGTTGAGTCAGGTGATGGGGCCATCCCTGAGCAAAGAGCCATTTGGAGGAAAACACGTCCTCCTCCCGGGCCACCGGCTCTTCTGGAAGGGCTGGTTCCCAGATACTTAGGAACGGAGGATAATTTGGATTTGAAGCTACGTTGGAAAATTGTATAGCTTTTTAACTTTGCGTGAAGTTTAGTGGGGAAATGGGGAAAATGCCTTCGTAACCTCCTGGTCTTTTTTCTTTTCAAAGCACAATATTGAAAGTCTAAGAGAGTGCTTAACAGTTGGGTTCTTTTTCCTGGGTAATACTGTGATCTTCCAAGAAGGAAAGACATGGCTGTTGGCCCTGACAGGGACCAGGATGAACACCTATTAAAAATAAAAACCATCCCTGGAACCACAAAGCCCAGACTCCTGTGTGGGGATGGATGGCCAGTGCCACTGGATGGAAGGAACCCTGGCCGCCCTACGTCTTTTCCTGCGGGCAGCTGAGGGGCTGTGCTGCTCCCAGGCTTTGCCTCCAGGGCTCTCTGCGGGCTCTGAGCAGCTCGGATCTGATCGCTTCCTCACTGCCCCTCCCCCTTCTAGATAATCTGGCTCCTCCTCCTGCGCAGAGTTTCAGAGTTAGCCTGTTACAACTCACTTCTGTATCCATTTCTGGTCACTCTTTGGAGTCTTCTTGATTACATTGTTAAAAAAGTGCTACATGTGATTGAGTGAACAGGGCCTCTTGGCCTTGCCAGGTACCTGGTGGAGTGACCCTGTCTGGGCTCATCTGCCAGGGAGGGGCCTGAATCCTAACAGGACACAGTGGAGGGGATGCAGGGGGGATGCTGGGAGTGCAAGGTCTGTGGCAGTGTGTCTGGTGAGGACACACCCCGTCCCCCCCTGTACACCCGCCTGTGTGTGCCAGGGCTGGGGAGACAAACTGGAAGCAACTGTTTTATTTTGGAAGTTAGAAGCTGAGCAGCCGGGTGGTGCCGGTAGCTCAGTGGGTAGGGCACTGGCCCCATACACTGAGGGTGGCAGGTTCCAACTCAGCCTGGGCCAGCTAAAACAACAATGACAACTGCAACAACAACAAAAATAGTCAGGCATTGTGGCCGGTGCCTGTAGTCCCAGCTACTTGGGAAGCTGAGGCAAGAGAATTGCTTAAGCACAAGAGTTAGAGGTTGCTGTGAGCTGTGATGCTACGGCACTCTACCCAGGGTGACAACTTGAGACTGTCAAAAAAACAAAAACAAAAACAAAAAAACAGCAGCAGCAGCAGAGCAGCCACCACAGTAATGTGTTCCATCCAAATGTCCTGCTTCCCACGCGGACCAGCCATGAGTATGGACACAGACTTGCCTCCACCCTGCCCTGTGAACTTGGAAACCAGTGTGGTCTGAGACAGAGGCTTAGTTACCTGCTGGAGGTCTTGTCACAGATGGGTGTGGGCATAATTTACTCCCAGGGTACCTCCCTTCTCTTAACCCACCCAAAATATGTGCCCAAAGCCTGAATATTTTACCTCTGGTCAAATCCTAGGTAGGTGGGAGACATGGAAATTCTTTCAAACCAGGGAAAAGATAAACAGAAGTTGTGTTTGAGAAGAGCCAGATTTACTCGTTTTTCTAGGGAAGGGTGTCAGTCAGTGTCCAGTCTTTCGTAATTATCCCTGACTGGTTGACTTGTCCAGCTGCCTGCCCATTCCCAGACTCTGGGCCCTGCTCCGGCCTGTAGTGCAGACCCTGGCAGCTCCATGCTTTTGGCCTTGAGCAGGAGTGTTGGCCCTTGTCACCACCAAAACCCACCTGGTAAGCTCAGTCGGCTTCGGCCCTCACTCTTCCCCTTTCTGGCCGTGTCAACAACTCTGATTTGACTGTTGCATCTTGAGGCTAACTGATATTTGTAGAGCAGCACTTGCTACGTGATTGATTACATCCAGCTGCTTCCTTTTTAATGGCTTGTTTACTGTGGGATCTGTTTCTTCTCAGTCTTCTCATTGAGAATTTTTTTTTTGGTGAGAGTCTCACTCTGTTGACCTGGGTAGAGTGCTATGGCATCGTAGCTCACAGAAACCTTGAACTCTAGGGCTTAGGTTATCTTCTTGCCTCAGTTTTTCTTTTTTAGTAGAGATAGGGTCTCACTCTTGCTCAGGTTGGTCTCGAATGAACTGAGCTCAGGCAATCCACCCACCTCAGCCTCCCAGAGGGCCAGGGTTTATAGTCATGACCCACTGTGCCTGGCTGAAAATTTTATGTTACTGTAGGGATGGCTGAAGTTTGTAAAATATTTGCTTAGAAGCTTTGTAAGATTTTATGTTTGATTAACTAAAGAATATTTGGGGTCTTAAATCATTATTTTGAGTTACAAAGTGAAATGAGTATGACCTAGTCTGTCCTTCCTACAGTCACTTTGTAGGAATTTAAGATTAATTCTAAGTTCCTAATTTCAGAATGCAGTATTATAGGCAAGTGCACCAGTGGTTCACTTTCTGATGGTCTTTCATTCAGTTATTAGAATAATTCACTGTATTTAGAGTATCTCTGTTATACAAAGTATGGGAACAGGCCCATTAATAACTTTGGGCAGGTGCCTGAATTTTCTTTTTTATTTTTGAGATGGAGTATCAAGCTGTCGCCATGGGTATAGTGCTGTGGCATCACAGCTCACAGCAACCTCTAACTCTTGGGCTTAAGCGATTCTCCTGCCTCGGCCTCCCAAGCAGCTGGGACTACAGGCACCTGCCGCAACTCCTGACTTTTTTTTTTTTTTTTTGCAGTTTTTGGCTGGGGCCGGGTTTGAACCCACCACCTCCAGTATATGGGGCCAGGGCCCTACTCCTTTGAACAACAGGCACTGCCTTTGGCTATTTTTTGTTGTTGTTGTTGTTGCAGTTGTCATTGTTGCTTTAGCTAGCCCAGCTGGGTTTAAACGGGCCAGCCTTGGTCTATGTGGCCGGCGCCCTCCCCACTGAGCTACAGGCGGCACCATCCTGTGTTTACTTTTGAGGTAATGATCAGAGTTGATGGTGAAAGTTGATGTCAGTTCTCACTGCAGGGCTCAAGTCTGTACCTGGCCATTAGGGTGCATGGATGCTGTGGTTTATATTGGCTGCATCTTCTTCCAAGGATATATAGAAGGATGGCAGAAAGGATACATTTTAGATGTGAGTGGTAGTGAATTGAAAGCAATATAATGTCCTTCAGTATGTCATCGGCAGAGATCTCCCTCCTGGCTGGGGTGAAGCTTGTCCCTTAGGACTTAAATTGAAGCTGGGAGTTTATGGTGGGCCAGTGTGTCAGCAGCCCAAAGTCCTATCCCCAGGTGACCCAGGAGGCCATGAATTATTAATGGAGATGGTCTCGGTTTCTTTCTGAAAGTGGGCAGGGAATGAAATCTGTAATAAATAGCCATAGTAGTGAATTATAAAATGAGCAGTAGTAGGAAGCTGCCGTGGAGAAAGCCCTGTGCTCAGATCTGTGGTCAGCCTGTGACCATCTGCCCTTTGGCTCCTCAGCCAGGTGGGGCAGCTAAGTAGTACAGCTCTCATCTGTCCCTCACGTCCTGTCTGCTGACCTGAACATTTTATAAGTATATGGTGACATTAAATCTGTCCCCTCTTTGGTCATTCATGCTTCACTTATTATTTTATACTGGCTACATAATTAGCCCTCCACAGCCCCAGAAGGACAGCAGTGCTGCCCCATTACCCATACCCTGGGGAACACTGACAGGGGAGCCAGTGGGAAAGCTTGGTCCACGTCATTCAGCTCTGGTGGATGTGGATCTCAGGCAAAGGTCTCAGGGCATCCAAAATGTTATTCTTTCTGGCAGACTAACCTGATGCTCAGGAAACTCAGTATGTGAAAATCTGCATTTCTAAGACAGAAAGTAAGCCATCGGCATTACATACATCCTCCTTTTAAAACTTTTCACTTGTAGAAAAGTTTCTACATTTGCTGGATTGGCAGAAACAGGTATATGCGAAATATGATGTGGAATCAGGAATAAAATCAAGTCAGTCTATGTAAATTCATCCGTGCTTAGCTTTTCATTACGCACTTGGGGGAGGAGAATGAAGAGCTGATTATTGACCCTTAATATAAAGAATGTGCTGATGATTGGGACAAGCTGTTTGTAGATTGATTTCTGATTTAGGCTATTGTCCTGGTCTAGTTAGAGTGATTGACCGAATGAACAAGTGTACCTTTTATTAGGGAGACACAATCCTTATATGCATTGAGAAATTAACTGGTGTACTTTGGAAAATATGGTATAATAGCAATGATTTCTGCCAAAATAAGACAGAACTTGGGTTGTTACATGAAGACTGTCAGTTTGGGTTGTGCAGTTATCAGAGGGGACAAAGTGGGGGCAGCATGGGGTTTCAGACCCGCAGGCAGGCCTGACACCCATTGGAGGGAGGGGAGCCTCTGCCCCACTCACTGCTGAGTCCTGGGCCAGCATCAACCCCAGAGGGCCCTGGGAACCTCAGGACCTACATGAGTGTCCTGAAGGCACCTCAGCTAGGAGGCCGTCGGGTTACCTGTAGGTTCACCTACTGCCTTGAAGCCAACTCTCCCTCGCAGGGAGGCCTAAACAGTCAAGCTGTATGGGGGCCTCAGAGACCGAGTTTAGTGACTTTTGATAGTGCACAGAACAGATGCACACAGTAAAAACAATCCCGACTGTCAGCCATCTTGTGACACAGGCAGCACTTGGGTTAGCTTAGAAAAAGCCCAAGGTCACAGAGGCCTCTTGGGCCACTGCCTGTGTGCCATGGCTGGGGCAGTGAGCCACGTGCCCTGGGGAATGGCGGCCAGGAGGGGCCTCATGGTCCTGAGTGGATCCTAGAGATCAGAGCACACACTTTTTATTTTTATTTTGGAGAGCACACGCATTTCAGTGCTCCAAGTTATTTTCTTCCTCTGTGAAAGTTGTGTTCATGTCCTTTGCCCATTTTCCTACTGGGTTCTGTCTTTTTCTTGTATGTAATTTTTACATTATTGATGTATCTTATGTGTTTAGGACGTTTACCTCTTGTTGTAATGTGGGTCCTGGATAATATTCCAGTTGGGTCTTTTTATTTTATTTTGTGAACGGGTATTTTTTTTTTTTTTTTTTTTTAGACAGAGCCTCAAGCTATCCCCCTGGGTAGAGTGCCATGGCATCACAGCTCATAGCAACCTCCAACTCCTGGGCTCAAGCGAGTCTCCTGCCTCCGGCCTCCCAAGTAGCTGGGACCACAGGCGCCCACCACAATGCCCGGCCATTTTTTTGGTTGCAGCCATCATTGTTGTTTGGTGGGTCCGGGCTGGGGATTCGAACTCGCCACCTTAGGTGTACGTGGCTGGCACCTTAGCCGATTGAGCCACAGGCTCCGAGCCATGAACAGGTATTTTTAACTTAATGTATAATTTATCCTTTCTTTTCTGGGTAGTACCTTCTGAGAGTTGCTTTAACAAGTCCTTCCCAACCCGTGGGTCATCAGTGTATT
>CAUYQV010109635.1:0-19877 GCA_963574575.1 Galagoides demidoff
CCACCTTGGGTGTATGTGGCTGGCGCCTTAGCCACTTGAGCCACAGGCGCCGAGCCTGAATGGGTCATTTTTAACTTTTGAAAGAAAATTTGTCAACTTGTAATTGTGTACTCAGATAGTTTTAAGATAGGAAATAATTTACAGATGAACATAAAATGAATTTATCGCTGAGTCCAGAGCTAAAGATACTTCTAAGAGACAGACGAAGCTGAATTATCCTGGTAGGATATTCTAAAACCCAAGAAAAGTTAATGAAATGGAGAGTCTACATTAAATTTATGTTTTGAGACAGAGTCTTGCTCTGTTGCCCAGGCTAGAGTGCCACGGCAGCAGCCTAGCTCACAGCAGCAGCCTAGCTCACAGTAACCTCAAACTCCTGCGCTCAAGTGATCCTCCTGCCTCAGCCTTCAGAGTAGCCATAATAACACCAGGTTAATTTTTTTCTATTTTTAGTAGAGACAGGATCTAACTCTTGCTTAGGCTTGTCTCAAACTCCTGGGTCAAGGGATCTTCCCATTTTTGCCTCCCAGAGTGCTAGAATTATAGGCATGAGCCATTGCACTCAGTCAACATTAAATTTTAAATATCTGAATAAGGCAATGGTGAGAGTCAAAAGACTACAGGATTAAAATACTAGATAAGAATGAGGGGTGATAGTTCAGGTGCGGTTTATTCTAAGTAGAGGATCACATAGTATTTAATACTCTGAATAATAATAAATCCTGTCTGAAGCTATGTGAAATAGTCAGGAATGTCTTTAAAACATCACATAACCATTTATTTTTCAACTGAAATGGCCACGGAATTTAGTCAAGCAATTTTTTTCCTTTATTTTTGTTAAATAAGATTCCAGAAAGTATAGTGCAAACACTCAGTAGAAAAGTTGCAATTAAGAAATGTACATTCACATTTAACATGTCAGTCCATTCACTTTGTTTTTAAATAAAAATAGGACAAATTATTCAATTACTTGTCTCAATTTAACAATCTTGAAAAAGACTGGAAGGTACTCTACAGTGTTCAGTTCACATAAAAAGAGACCCGTATTGATCATACAAATCTATCATGAGAAGTTACCCAGTGAGAGTGAGTTATTGTAATTCCAAATATAGTCACCGTGTTTCTCACTTTGACAGAAGCATCCTCGGTGGGTTTTATTGTGTGAGAAAAAGACACCCTTGCCCATATCACTCTCTCTTCCCATCAGGGACATAGCCCTGTCTAGCCAACCCGAAGGACGTAGGAGCTTAAATTAGTTTTCTCAGTGAGTCAAGAAGGTCTGAGAGTGGGCTTTAGGCTTACCTTAAATCAGAATGGAATCTACTGCTAGGAGATGGTCCTAATAATGACATCATTCTCATTGGTGCAGGGATGTGGCATCAGTGTAAATGAGGATGGTCGAGTAGGAGACATTTGGGGGGAGACGGTACATAATAAGTGCACAAAGCTCAGGCTCCACGAGAGTCGCTGTGGCTTACAGGGATGCTCCACATGGGGGAATGACCCAAGGGCAGGCCTAGGCCTGGCCCTGTGTCTGCTGCGTGACCTCCAATTCAAACTAAGTTCCACACAATTAGGAATTTCATGGCATGCAATTCCGGACTGCAAATGGTTTGTATATGTGCAGTTTTGGCAGGAATGAAGGCAAAACCATAGGCCTCTCTACACTGGGTGTGTGTGCTCCTGGTGGTCAGCTGTGTCCACACTCCCCATGGATGCGAGAAGGGGCTATGGGCTTCTTCAGGATTCCCACAATGTGGGAATGGTCCCCTGAGACTTGTGCTTCATGTGCTGGGGCCCGGAGTGGGGTGGGAGTTGCTGGTGGAAGGTGAGAACCAAGTTCTGGGTGCTGTCGGGCCACCTTCCGTGACAGGCTGTGGGAAGCAGGTGCCCACAGGCAGACGCTTTGCTCACCTGTTCTTGCACTGTCCCCACAAGTTTCTAAAGCCCGCGACACTTGATAGATCTCTTGGGACTTAGTCTAGGGTGTCACCTCAGCATAAACATTAATTCTCAGTAAGTGGCTAAAAGCATTTGGAAACCAAGCTCTCTGAAAGTCTGAGCTGCCCGGCATCATCAAGAACCCAGGGCCCAGGGAACGGGGTTCATGTGCTCTGGCAGCTGCCAGATTTCTCACTATCATGATTGTCAATTGTTACAATCCCTTTCTTGCCGTCTGAATATTCCCTGGAAGACACCCTGAGCTGCCTACCACAACAGTACATGACAACAGCAAATGGCTTTACAGAGGAGAAAGACGAGAGCAGAAACAGCAAATAACCGATGGCCTTCCCTCAGCCTGGGGGGCTCCTGACCAGGACTGGGAGCCTGGATGGGCTCAGCCTAAGTACAGAAATGATGTGCAGTTTGGGGACTCCTGGGGGGGCCACATTTTCTCTCTAGTTGATATTAGTGAGGCCTTACAGAAAAAAGACAAATACTGTTCTTGTTTAGGGAATCCTGGATCTTTAGACACAGTGATAGGTTGTGCTCCAATGTAGTTTTACAATATAAAATCTGATAGGACAAAGGAGGAACTTTATAACCTTAACATTTTGGTTCCTTGTTCAGGATCAGTGGTTAGAGAAGGAAGAATATGACTTAGCCAAGAAAAATTGCGTTGCTCTGATGAGGAACATGAGGCCAAGGGCTGTGGGCACTAGTGAGGACTCAACACAGGCTCCAAGGACGGCAGTGGAGACGCCTTCCCTCAGGGGGGCCCGAGTACACTGCGCTCAAAGTCCACCTGCTCACGTGTCCCCTCCACCACAGTGGGCCCTGTGTGCAGACAGGCTAGCATTCTCCAACAAAACTGACACAGCTTTTACAGACTACTGTTAGCAAAGCGGGACTAAAGGTGATGGGAAACACAAGGGTTTGGGACAGGACAGAGCAGAGGTTGAATCCTGATCCTGTGTCTCAGAGCTGTGTGACTTTACTCAAGTCCCCAACCTCTCTCAGCTTCAGATTCTTCACGGACAACTTGAGGTTATAGTCTCTCCTCCCTCTGTGGACTGTTTGCAGACTGGCACACACAGAGGTGCCCAGTTACTGTGAAGCAGATTTAGGTACTAGTACTGAGTGTTCCCCTGATACGTGCTCACACCCACCCAAAGATCCACAGGGGACTATCTCAGGAGAGCTATAATCGCACTTCCCCTGTAGTTATTAGTGCAAAATATGTTGAATCTGGTGACGTGTAGAAGGAAACTCACTAATTTCACAAAGTTTGAAGGAACAGTCCTTGAAATGACTGGGCCTGCCAGGTGTAGAGGACACAGCATTGGGCCAGATGGCTGCTCCTGTGCTCAGTTTCCTAATTGACATGTTTTTTTCCAGCCAGTTATGAAGTACCACCCAAGAAGGGCACCTGTTCCCTGCAGCTCCTCCCAGTGCATAGGGAGAGAGACTGAAGCTGACTCAGGTGAGAAGGCCTGGCCTCCAGACCAGCTCCCAGTGTCCGGGAGGGGAGATGGAGGGGCTGGTGGCCCCGAGTTTTGCTTGCACTCCCTTCCAGCTCCTGCTTCCAAATTCCTGCAGCCAGCAACCTCAAAAGTAAACCACCAAACAAAGGAAATGAGACCTGTTTAGTGCCTCAATATCCCTGGACATTAGTGCTGATTTGTAGATAATTAAAATTGTTGATTATTTAAAAAGCAAGAGTTAGCAGTGGATTATAGATGGAGGCTCACAAATCAAGGGAGTCACATGCTGCGTTGGTGTCCTGGATGCTAGATGCCCCCTGCTCCTAACTCTTCCCCCTCTTGCCCAGACTTCTTCCTCTGGTCATGAGGATTTTCTAAGGAAAATCAAGTCAGGGCTCTCAGAGACAGTTTCCCCAGATACCCTACATGGGAGATCATCTGGCTGTATTCAAATTTAATTTTGTTCCTTATATGAATCCATCTTAATTCCAGGAACAAATGCTTAATTTTTATTTGGCTTATGCTAAGCAACACCCAGCCACATGTACAACACACAAGACAGACAGGCACACACGTGTGTACACGCAGCACAGCACACACACTGATCAGAATTAAACGTGGCCTTAGTGGAGAAGCACTTTTAAGATGGGGAACAGATTTGATATGGAATAGAATGCATTAAATTTTCAGGGAAATTTAATAATACAAATGTATGAGTCATTATATGTTTGCATGTCATTTAAGGAAGTCTAGCCCCAAAATGTGGCACCTGGAATTGAATCTGTGGTGTAATGACCATACAAGTGACACATTTCCTCACATCCTATTACAGGATCTGCCTCTGGTAAGGATGTGAACACTGAAGAGCATGGGAAATCCCTGGAATACTTTCCCAAGTGTCCCCATCCGTTCCCTAAGGTGAAGGGGAAGCCGGGGCCTCTGAACATCCTCTGTCTACATCTGTTTGGGGTCATGCTCATGGAGCCCCCGACCCTGCAAGGGAGGAATGTCCACACTGAGGGAGCAGGTGCCGTGGCAGGGGCCCTGCCCCATGCTGCAGGCACCCCAGCCCCACAAGTCCACCCAGGGGCCCTTGGCCTTCCCAGCCACTCTTTGCCTGTGCTCTCTCCGGTGTGAGGCCTTCAGCTATTGGCTGTTGGTTCACCCAGAATCACACACACCTTCAGCTTCCAGAAGGAGCCCCCCTGTGCCACATTTGCCCCCAACTGCAAGTCCTGACCACCCTAGTGCACCCAAATCCATCTGTGGGAAATCACAACTAGAAGAGCCTTCCGTCCGCTAAACCAAACTAAGCTTTCCAGAATGTCTACTCTGGCTGCAGACCCCATCTTGGCCTTGCCCTGACCCCCACCTGGCACAGTGAGGGCCGGGGTGCAGAAGGCTGAAGCGACCTGATTCCCCACACCTTCACCTTTGCCCACCGTGGACACCTGCTTCGGGCAGCTCCACCGTAGTGCTAAGAGCATGGAATGATTCCCATGCCGATGGTTATTTTTGGGTTTCTGAGTTCCTTAAGGAAGACTTTTCTGTCTATCATCCCCCAGGCTCAATATGAAGGATCAAGCTCCCACATCCAGGTCAGCCTGGCCTGGGTCTCCAATCCTGGACACATGTCCAGAGAGCTCTTCTCCACCAACACAACACCAGCACTGTGGAGGGTGAATGGGGGCCACCACCAGCATGCCACCGTTTCCTTGAAGTGGCGTACCCTGGGTAAGCCTTGCAGTGTTAGACTTTAACACTGCTGCCACAAACTGCAGCTCCCCACTTCAGACAGTGTGAGGCTGGCACTGAGATTCGTCTATCTAAAAACATCTTGGATGGGGTGGGTGTCATTTGCCTCTTTCCTCCCTTTCCTGAGACAGGGGTGAGGTGACAATGATCTGAGGAGGGTCTGGTGCAGCTCTGTCTGCTCACCAGGGCTGGAGTGCTGAGCTCTGCCCAGCCCTGACAACCCAGAGACCAGAACTAGGTCTTCAGGAGGGGGCAGGGGCTCTGGGATTGGTAGCCCTGCACAGAGCCAGGGAATTGGCCATCTAATCTGCAGGGGTTGTCTCTGAATTACCAATCTGCTTTGGACCAGACTCATCTCCACAGCATACATTTAGAGTTATTGCTTCTACGAAAGGTGTTCCAGAAGCCCCAGTGGCTTTAGAGTCTGAGAAACACGGGCTGGAAACTTGGGTTTTGGGTCTGTGGGGGGCGTCTGCTTGCAGGATACAGAACACCCACAGAGGTGGCCTGGCCCAGGGTGGGCAGGGTCCAGGGGGACCTCTGGAAGCATTGTAGGGCTGTGCTCTACTCTACGGTGTCAGGCAGGGAGGCATGCGAGGGGCGGGAAGGGGGCACACGGAGTCATTCCTAAAGGGCACAGCTTCGCCAAGCAGGGCTGGAGCAGGTGTGGGCTTGTCTTTGTTTTTGGTACGAGTAAACAGGCAGCACCGTCACTGGTGCACTATTTACAGAGCCTTGGAAATAACTTAGAGGGAATCCTACCCGAATGGCTCTAACATTTGTACATGAATATTGTACACGATTAAAAATAAATAAGGCAATATAATACAGTTTTATCACAAATAAAAAGGAAGTTGTTTTTCACCAAACCCCAGGGAACATTATGGCTAAACACAGTTCCTGAACTCCCAGGAAGCAGGTGGGGTTTGGAATTGCTGATGATGGAGATGGTTGCCCCCTGACGCGGAGACCTCGCCAAGGCTGCCGTGGGGTCCACCGCAGAACAGTCGCGTGCCAGAGGAGGAATTGTGGTCCCCAAGACGGCTTCCTTTCACTGCTGCATGACTGACCTGCCTTGAGTGGTATCACAGATGCACACGTGTGATCTCTCAGCTCTGTGGACCCAGGCTGGACACCATGTGGCAGGTGGCTCTCTGCCCAGTCTCACAGGCCAGACCCAAGTGTCACCAGGCTGGGCTCTGCTCCTGCCTGGAGGCTCTGGGGCCAATCTGCTTTGGGCTCACACAAGTTGTCATGAATTAGGGTCCCTGTAATTATAGCAGTGATGTCCCCACTTCCTTGCTGGCTAGGGCTGGGGCTGTCAAGAGGCCTTGGGCATTAGCTGTGGCCCTCATCTTCAAACCAGCAACAATGGTGCTATCTGTATCATGCCTCAAATCTGTCCATCCACTTCAAAGGGGCCATGTGGCCCAGGCTCATCTCCCATCCTAAGATCCCTAATCTTAACTCTGTCTGCAAAGTCCTCTTTGCCAAATGACAGAGCATAGCCACAGGGCCTGGGTCTAGAGCATGGACACCTTTGGGGGCCATTCCTCTGTTTACACCCCCACCTGGACAGCCCAGTGTGGGCAGCACTGGCTCTCTGCCCTCCTGAATACCCTGCAAAGAGGGGCTGGCAGCTGGGCCTCAGCCAGATTTTCAGCTCAAGGAGGCCTCAAGTGGGCCTGGGTCCTCGAGGTGAACCTGCCTATTTTTAGGTGTCCTCACCAGCACCCTGGAGGTTCTGCACAAACACAGTCTCCTATGGATACCCCAACAGTGGCTGGAAGCCGCCTTGAGCATCTCCTTCTCTAGGGCTTCTTGAAAGCCCAGCCCACACCAGTGATGCCAGAACACCAGGGCACATGAGCAGATGGTGACGTGAGGACCACACAAGGAAGAAGAAAGATGCCCACTCTCCACCCTAAACTCTCCAGGGGAGCCACAGGGTAGCCTTCCTGGGTCAAAATCACTCTGCAGGAGGCACCAGCAGACATCCAGCCTGCTTGCACATCACAGAAGCCACAGCCCAGCCCGGGGAGAGAAAAAAAGAGCAGTCAGGTGGCACACCCCCCCTTCCCCCCACCCACCTCACCTGGCTACCCATGGTCCATGGCCTCGAGACAGGTAGACAGGCAACCCTGCCTCTTTCACCTGTCCTTCCAGAAGCTGTCCATCCTGGACCTCTGTCCTCAGTCATGCCTCAGCTAGAGCTGCTACCACTAACCCCAAATCCCTTGGGAACAGGCACTTGGCCAGCCCCAACCTGGTTGCCCTGAAAACCCCCCAGCCCTGGCCTCCCCCAGCTACGGCTGAGGCCCCAGCTGTTTCCCCTCGGCCATTTGGCTAAACCAGGGTGGAGCCCTCCCCATGCAGGAGGCCACATCTAACGCACCATGATGGGAGCAGCCAGAGAACATCACGTGTGCTCCCTGACGGGGACCAGTCAGAGCAGGCCCCACACAGGTCTCCTCTTTAGGGAAGGAAGTCTAGGGCTTTTTCTCTGCTCCTACTCTGAAAAGTCAGGGCTCCCAGAAAGGTAGAGGAGCCCTTGGGGAGCAGTGAAAAAAACCCAAACCAGCTGGCTTTGAACAGAGGTGGGCTCAGGTCTGATCTGCAGTCCACAGAAACTTCTCTGAGCACATTTCCAAGCAGTGAGTCTCTAGAACCTTTCTCCCATTTCAAGCTGCCTTCTTCCCTGTGACTGAGATCCAGGGTCTCCACGTGCCAGGACTTGCCTGGCTATTTCTGGTCAGTCCTATCATGGGACCCCTGTCCACCCCCATCCTCGTCTTCATCTTCACTGTGATCAACCAGATGTGCAGGTGGGAGGTTCCCAGATAGTGACACATTCACCTGCAGTTGCTTTCCCTGCAAACTGGAGCAGGGACATCTGGACTCATGACCATAAGCCAACTGTGAAGTGACTCTGAAACAGTCTGTCTAGGAGGCCTGGTTCTACTGGGGAATCTACATCGTCCATCAAGGAAACTTGCTCATTTTCAACATAAACGCAGCCTTGCACGGTTGCTAAATGAACAGGACCATGACACCACAGGGATGGGGAGGAAATAACACCCAACCCTCTTCTCTGAACAAGTGCAGGGCAGGGAATGTCTAGGTTTCATAGGAGCCGGATCCAGCAGATGGGATAAGTGGCGAACACACAGGCAGAGCAAGAATCCAACGCCGGCCATGTCTGTAGAGATGGGGCTGCAGGCCCCTGACAATTTCAGCAGACCTACTCTGGCTCTCAGCAAAAATATACTCTTGAGAAAAGCCGGGGCCACCACCCTCCATGCAGCGAGAGGTAGCTTCTCAGTTCTCTCCAAATCATCCAGCCCGAGAGCAAACAGTTCCGTGCTGTGGACAACCCCAGCCCTTATGACCCTTCTAGTGAGGCCTGGCTTCCCTCTCTGGCTCCTGAAGCTGCTGCCCAAGGCTGGACCCGCCTGCACGCCGGGATGCGCCTTGGCTGGGGAGGCACAGAGCTGTCTCAGCCGCTCTGCCAACCAGACCTCCCTGGGCAGATGCTCTGAAGTTCCTGTCATTGACACCAACCTGGCCAAACTGCAAAGGCCTGCTGGAAACAGACAGTGCTCCCTCGGCCAGGGAGGGAGAAGATGGACTGGACACGTCTCCTGTGAGGCCTGGGTGTGAGTGCAGTCAGGCCTGCTCCTCCCTTCACCGAGTCACTACAGTGCTGATTCCGCCAGGTTGTTGGCCTTTGGCCACAGGCCATGCCTGGACAATGCTCCTTCTCCAGCCTGGCTGCTGGCTGCCTGCTCTGCAGCTCTGGCTCGTCCTGGCTGGAGCCACAGTGGCCTGTGTTGCCCCAGAGCACTCTCACCCTGTGTGCACCTCTGGCAGCGAGCGTGGGCTCCATTAAGCCTCCCTCCCAGCTGCCGTGGAGGGCACGTACTGGCTGGGGGGGTGTGGGGGGAGCCCAGCCCTGACAGGGAGCCCACTGGGGCACACAGCGGGGTGTCTGGCCTGAAGGCCGGCTCTCCCATAAGGACACATTTTCCGCTCCAAGCCTAGGGGCCTGGTCTGGGCACCATTTCCATCAGTCCTGCCTTCCAAAAAGTATGTCAACATCTCACCCTTGCCCTTGACACTGACTTTGCCTCGGCACACGAAGTGGTAGGAACACCTTCTCAGCAGTCGGTGGACTTCTTCAGTCACCTGTTAGCACAAAGAAGCCAGCATCACAACAAGGGACGCCTCTGGGTACGGGAACCCCACCGTGTATCTGGAGAAAACCAGAACATTCCATTCTGCATGTGCTACTGTCTCCCTGACTGCCCAACCTTGGCGGTGTGTATACATGGCTTCCCCAGCTCAGCCTGGGGCCCACACTCCAGCTGCAATCACTCCGGTCACTCCCTAGGGACACAACCCTGCAAAGAAAATCCAGGGGACAGAGCGAGGCCTGAGGTGCCGCCCCCAGAGCGTCCCGCTGCCTGTTTTCTGGGACCACAGGCGGAGGTAACATTCTCTGAGTAGCACACTTGGGCTGGGAAGGAACACCCAGGAAGCACCCCGACAGGGTGCATGGGCAGGTGGGGTGAGGAACCAGCCGCAGGACCCAGGTATGTGCCTGTGGTGCACTCCATGCCAGAGACTGCGTGAGAGGCAGCTTGGATGCTGGAGACTCAACTGCTCTGTCTCTCAGGTTCCCAGGCAGTATTTTAGCTCAAAGAATTCCTACTTCACAAAGTTAGAAAAAAAGGGAAAGGATAAGAAAAGACCTTCTGCTAGACACAGTCAGTCCCACGAACAGAAGGCACACGTTTGGTGTCTGAGCTTCATACTGGAGGAGCCATCTGGGAATCACTCCTCCCTCCCATCTACGTGGCTGCTCACTTCTCCCATATGTGGTCCAAACTCCTGTCACCTTTAGTTGAAACAACTCACTCCATCCCAAGCCCACCTTCTCATGGTCCAGCCCAGCAGCACTGTGGAGGGTGGCTTTTGGCAGGCAGTGGGAAGGGCTGCCAGGAAGTTGAACAGGGAAGAGAAGACAGAGGCCCTTCTGGTGACAGGGTAACACCCTGAGCAGTAGGGGACACCTGGCAGGTGGGGGGAGGCCATGTGTGGGGCAGAGGCAGGACAAGCCAGGGTCAGGCTTAGATCTATTAGAAGCATAAAAATGCAACATAGCACGGGGCAGCAGCCAGGCTGCAGATAGGATGGTCCCAACAAAGCTCTCCCCTGGGGAGAAGCCAGCTCTGGGGGAGCCTGCAGAAGAGTGCGGGCGTATGGTCCTGCCAAGGGACTGCAGTGCCAAGTCTGCACGCAGGTGGGCTGCGGTGGCGGCCGCACACCTCTGTGCATACTGGTGATGGCCGCACACCTCTGTGCAGGTGCACTACAAACAGTGAAGATGCTGAATTACTTTGTGTATTTCACTACAATGACACAAACAGTTTCTTTTTTTTGTAAAGAAAAGAGGTGCAGAGATGTTTCATGGAAGCCCCTGACTGTGCTCTAAGCACAAGAAAAGAGCTTTATAAACTTTTATGAAGGCTGTTCACCCAGACTAGCCACTGTCACATGCCAGGAGATGTCTTTCCTCTGTGGCCCCCTGAGGCCTGCAGCTCCCAGAGGGCAGCCGCAGGGCTGAGCGGTCCCCTCACAGGCCCTATGTGACCCACAGGGCTCCATGCCGGTGGTTATCAGGACTGGGTTAAGTTTCGAGTTTGTTCTGAGGGAAATCCTGAGAGCTACAATGCTGTCCTCCACACCGAGGAAGAGCACAGGCTCTGCCTTCCACACCTTTCCATGGCTCCTGGAAGGTGCGCATCCCACCTGAGCTTTCCAGAAGTTCCTGACATGACCCACAGCATCCTCTCTTCCAACACAGGAGAAAGCTCTTCCCTTCTGTGGAAGCAATTTGGAGTCCTGGGGAAGGCATGGGAGCAGCCAGGCCATGGGGATCAGCTGCAGGATCTGTAGCTCATGGTGCTCTGGAGTCTGCACTTGGTCACTCAGGGTCTGGCCCCCAAGGCCACATGGCAAATCAGAGAGCAAAATCAAACTGCCAGGCCCAGGAAACGCCTTCTGAGAAGATGGACTGACGTACGCAGTGAGTTTTGCTCTGCTGGCTGCAGACCCAGGGTTCAACCCGTGGCCTCTTGTGGCTTAGTTTCCTCACCTGCAGAATGGGCACCTATGCTGGGGGGTTTGGGGATGAACTGACCTGGATTCTGCCCTGGACTCCAGTGCTGTCCATTCGACTTGCCACGTTGACTGTGTTTCCCCAGATGTCGTACTGGGGCCTGCGGGCCCCAATCACTCCGGCCACCACAGGGCCGACGTTGATGCCTAGAAAATACCAGAGTGTGGCCTGTTGTTAGCTGGAAAGTGAAACTCCCCTTGGCAGGGTCACCTGTGGGCTTGATGCTCTTCCCAGGGTCTTGTTTTCTGAGGATACCTTGCACCAGGCTCCTTCCTAAAGCCTCCCATCCAGCTGCACAGAGGGGCTGAGAGCCTCATTGGCACGGGGCTCCCCTGAAGGGTGGCACCCATGACACTGGCTGCTGTCCCAGAAGGCAGCACTGGTAGTTGAAACTGACTCCTTATCCTGATGAAAAGTCCCCTTTTCTGGATCATCAGCCCCTGAACTAAGTCCTGCCACAGGAGACACTAAGAAATCTGACTTTTGGTCACTATAATCACAGTGTGTGTCTCAAGTATATTCTTTTTTCCAGAAAAAACAGTGGATCCTGACCTGTTCTCACCTGCAACTCTGTGGCTATTTCAGGGTGTGAGTCCCAGAACTCAGCAGGGACCCCTGGGTTTAGGATGATCTGAGGAAGGAAGATGGAGGACCACCTCTCTTTATGTAGCTCAGAGTCCAGCTGGCCTCTGGGCAGCAGCAGACCAGCTGGACAGTGTCATAATGACCTCCAGGGACACCAGCCTTTAAATCACCTCTCTGTGACCGTCAGCAATGTGCTCATCCACTCTGGGCTGGGCTTCCTTTCCTGTAAACAGGGCACATAGCAAGCTTTGATGCCCTGGCCTGTCCCCTGCAGGACATCTAGGGGTCCAGCATGCTATCAGCTCTGTTACTACAGCCCGCTGTGGCCACTTCCAGTAATTGAGGCTTTTTGGCCCAGGCTAAGGCAACATCTTACCTCCCCTTCATATGCTTTAGATAAATTGTCTGAACTTATCCTAGTAAATTCTCCTTAAGTCCTGGATGTAGCATGGGAGAAGTGTGGAGGCAGGGGTACAGCAGTGTGAGCTGGGGGCAGGGGTACAGCAGTGTGAGCTGGGGTAGGTGGGCTTGGGAAACCCAAAGAGAAACCCCAAAGGGCCACTTTCTGGATGGCTATTAGGACTTAGGGAAGCCCCTCCCCAATGCCATATACCCACACCTGCAAGCAGGAGATGGGGTCAGCAGCAGCCTGCTGGGTGGAAGGGTCACTGCGTGACCAGCTACTGAGCCACCGCTGCAGGCTTCAAGGTGGCAGGGAGGGGATGGGGTTTCCCTGACCAGCTTCCAGACCAAGCAAGGCCCTACCACCCATCAGACATCACGCCTGAAACAGGTTGCGTTGTGGGACAGCAGAGCCCTGCCTGTTCTCAAGTGGATCTGTCACCTTCCACTCCCCTTCACACTCAAACATGGCTCCAAGGTTTGGCTTATGGCCTCTAGAATTCTAAAACAACCCCAAACCTCTATTTTTACTGTATCCTAGACTAGAGGGAATTTTTCTGATAAACTGTTTACATCTCACATAAAAGTGAATTTAAGATTCAAAAAAACCCCAAGAAACAGTTTTGTAAAAGCTAGAAAGGAACTTGGACACCAAATGGATTTCCCTCCACAGGTGAGTGAAGGAGCCCAGAGGGGCACAAAGGTCTGCTGAATCTGCACAGCTGGGCTCCTACTACCAAGGCCTTCTGGGCAGCCCACACGTCCTCAGCTCCGTGTTGCAAGGTCTGGCTGAGGGGAAATGAGCATTTTCTTACAACTGAGTGTGGGCTCGGAGGAGCATCTGAAAGTCTCTGGGACACTTGGGATAACTAACGGGTTTCATGGGCTATGAATCTTCAAAGTCCTAAGTCACTCTCGGAAGCATCCCACTGCCACAAGCAGCTTTCAGGGGGGTACTTTGCTCATAGGTCCCTACATTCCACTGGTTGGCACCACCTTCCTTCCTGCATGACCAGGGCAACTGGCCAGCTGATCCTGCTCCTGGGAATGTGTAGAAAGGGCCTTCTACATTGATTGATGGGATAGGTTTAAAGCCATGTACCAACTCGGAGGACGAAGTCGTTGTAAGACTGGTAGTTGATTTCATCCAGGACGTCAAACATCTCAATGGCAAAGTCTGCCAGCGTGCTCAGGTGGGAGGAGATGGACTTCTTGGCCTAGGCGTGGACAGACAGGGATCATTACATTCAGGGTGACTAGTAGGAGGAGGGACCCCTGCAGCAGTTGTGGGCTTGGGGATTTGATTCACACATCACAGTACAGCAGCCCTGAGGACTGCAGTCCCTTGGTGCCTGGCTGGGGCACATTTATCACCCCATTCTACAGAGAGGAGACTGAGGTGCTGCCCAAACCCTGGCTCCTGGGCGACAGAGACAGGACTCACCTGAGGCTGTCTGCAGGGAGTGGGGAGCGGGGCGAGGGGAGACCTACAAGCAGGAGACCGGGTGTCCAAACTCCTGCTTGGACGATGTTGTCACTGCCCATTGCAAATGAGCAAAGCAAGGACAGAGACCCATGTCAGGGTGTAGTGTCAGGGAACACTTCCCTCCTTGAGACTGAGATTGTATTTTTCTGTGTGTGTGTGGCAAGATCATTTTGTGAAACAGTGGCAGTGTGAGTTTTCTAATTTTTATTTTTTAAGGAAATTTTATCAGTCCTCAGCCAGGGAACTAATGCTTTTTTTAAATTAATGGATTAAATATTGGAGACAATTTTAGGTTTACAGGTCAGCTGAGCAGATAGTACAGAGAGTTCCCATGTACCCCCCTCACCCCTCTACATGGAGTTTCCTTATTGTTCTTGGCTGACACTGGTGAGACATTTGTTACAACTGAAGAACCAATATTGATACATTATTAAAGGAAGTCCACAGGTTACATTAGGATGCATTCTTGGCATTGTAGATGTTTTAGGTTTTGACAAGTATATAACACGTATACACTATGACAGTGCTACATCGAAGTTTCACGGCCCTAAAAATCTGTGCTCTGCCTGATCATCCCTCCTTTCCCCCAATTCCCAGCAACCACTGGTGTTTTTATTGCCTCTGGAGTCTTGCCCTTTAAAGCATTTCATGTCATTGGAATCACACACTGTGCGGCCTTTTCAGACTGGCTTCTTTTATATAGCAGTGTGTGTTTAGGGACCTCACGTCTTCTCACAACTTGACAGCTCATTTCCTTTTATCACTTAATAACATTCTATTTCAGGGATATACCAGAATTTGTTTTTCCATTTACCTATAAAAGGGTTGGTGATTAGGAATAACACTGCTACTAATATTCATCTGAAAGCATTTTCTGAGACATAAGTTTTCACTCCATTGCAAGGAGCACAACCCCCGGATCATCCGGCCACACTATGTTTATATTTTAGCTTTGTAACAAAGTTAGATGATCTTCCCCAGCGACTGTATCATTTTGCTTTCCCACCAGCGGTGAATGAGAGTTGGTTACTCCACATCCTCAAACCCAGCATTAATCTTGACAGTGTTTTGGACTTCAGCCATTCTCCCTATGATCTGATGGGCTCTTGTTTTAATTTGCATCTCTCTAAGGACACACGACACTGAACATCCCTTCCTGCACTTATTTCTCATCTGTATGTCTTATTGGTGAGCTGCTTGTTGAGATGGTTTTCCCACTTTTTAACTTTTTTTTCTTACTGATGGATTATAAGCGCTTTTTGTATAATTTAGATGAAAGTCCTTCATCAGATGAGTGGTTTGTAAAAAGATTGGCTCCTAGCCCAGGACCCGGCTTTTCATTCCTTTAACAATTTTTTCTCCCAAAAGGGTAGGGCGCCAGCGTCATGTGCCGGAGGTGGTGGGTTCAAACCCAGCCCTGGCCAGAAAGTGCAAAAAAAACAAAAACAAAAAACCAGTATTTTCTCACAGAGTAGGCACTTTTAATTGCAATTAAGCCCAACTTACTTATCACTTTTTATAGACCATGTTCTAGGTGTTACATTAAAAAAAAAATCATTGCCAAAATCAAGGTCATCTAGATTTTTCTCCTTGGTTATCTTCTAAAAGTTTTAACCATTTTGCCTTACACATTTAGGATTCTTATCTACTCTGAGTAAGTTTTTGGGAAGGGTGTGCTGCATCTGTATTCGTTTTCCTGCGTGTGGATGTCCAGTTGTCCCAGCACTATTTTTTGAAGCGACTTCCCCTTCTCGGCTGTATTGTCTTTGCACCTATGTGAGAGATGAGTTAACTATAGTTGTGTGAGTGTATTTCTGGGTTCTGTACTCTGCTCCATTGACCTATTTCTCTGTTCTTTGGATAATGTCACACTGCCTTGATTACTGTAGCTTCACAGTAACCCTGGGAGTTGGATGATATCAGTCCTCTAACTTTGTTCTTCCTCTTCAATATTGTGTAGGCAATTCTGGGTCTTTTTTCTTTCCATCTAAACTAAGGATTAGTTAGTTTCTCAAAATCACAAACTATTCTGGTGGGGTTTTGATGTGACTTGTATTAAATCTACTGTCATGTTCAGAAACAACTGATACCTCAACAATATTGACTCCTCAAAAGCCTTGACTCTTCCAGTGCAGGAACTCGGTATCCCCCCTTTCAGACCTTTATTTTCTTTCATGTAGTTTTCCTCAGTCTCGTATGTGTTTTGTTAAATTGATATCTGGTATTTCATTTTTGAAGTCTAACGTAAATGGTATATTGTGTTTCTAATTTCAAATTCTAATTGCTCATTGCTGGGAAGTGATTTTATATATTAAATTTGTGTCTCATAATCTTAGTGCAAGTTGTTGTTTTTTATTTTGTTGTTGTTGCTGCTTAGTGTTTCAGATTTTCTACATATTAGTTATGCCATCTGCAAACAGATTCCTTCTAAACCTATACACCTTTTCTTGTCTTATTCCCTTAGCTAGGAATTCTAGTATGATGCGGAATAGAAGTGGAAACGGAAGATATTCTTGGCATGCTTCTGATCTTACGGAGAAAGCATTAGCTTCTTGCCATAAGGTATAAAGTTAAACTATAGGTTTTCTGTAGATGTTACTTATCAGATTAAGTTTCCTTCCATTCCTGGTTGACTCAGAGTTTTTACTGGGAATAGGTATTAGATTTAGTTAAATGATTTTTCTGCATCAATTGATACGATCAAATAATTTTTCTTCTTTATCCTGTTAATATGTTGAATTTCAGGAATTCATTTGAGATTATTAAACCAACCTTGCATATCTGGAATAATTCCACCTTGGTATTCATGTATAATTTTTTAATTAATTATTGAATTCAATATGCTAATATTTGTTGAGGATTTATGCATCTATATTCATGAGAAATACAATTTTCTTTCCTTACAATATCTTCTTATTCTGTTTATTTGTGGAATGCTGGCCTCTGCTTCTATCTTCTGGAAGAGATTGTAGAGAACTGGTAAAATTTACCCCTTACATACTTGGGGGAATTCATCAGTGAATGTATATGGACCTATGCTTTCTGTTTTGGGAGGTTATTAGTTATTGATTCACTGTCTTTAATAGATATAGGTCTACTCAGAATGTTTATTTTATTTATTCGCAGTTCAGCTTTGGGAAAGGAGAGTGCAGGGATGGAAGGAGGAGAAGTGAGGAGGCCCGAGGGGAAGGATTCATGACTTATGGCAGGAGAGGGAGGGTGGGGTGGAGAGGGTGGTGAGGGCCGGCTGTCTGGTGGAGAGGAGAAGGGAGCAGAGGCAGGAGCAGGGGAGAGCACTGTGGGGAGGGCTGTGGGGGAAGGGCACTGCTGGGGAGGGCTGGGGCTGGAGGAAGCCCTCTGACTACCCTTCTGTGTTGACTTTCCCTAGTAGAGGGTGTCTGGGGAAACCAGCCAATGACACAGCAGCCTGAGCCATCCCCCTAATCCAACTCAGGGAAACAGACCCAGAGCAGGAATCTGCCCTCAGTCTCAGAGAGTCTGGGCGGGACTGGGGCCCCATCCCGAGCAGGCAGCGGGTCCCGGGTGATACCCACCTTGGTCCCCGAGGTGGGCGCCAGCCCCACCGCGGCCATGTAGGTGCTCCCAATGGTTTTAATCTTCTCCAGGTCCTTGTAAAAGTCTTTGTCCATGAGCTTTGTTTAAAACACAAAACTGTTAAACATTACATAACATTTGGGAAAGTCACCACAGCTGGAAGCATAGCAAACAAACATATTCTGGAAAGCAAAACATCTTTTTTCTATTGGGCACCAGATAAGTTTCTGGGACTATGCTGGAAAGAAGAGGTAAGGAGGGACAGCACAGGACATGGCCCTGCTCCCCATAGCTGAGCTCACAGTCAGCTGGACAATCAGGTCCCCAGTGCCAGGTGCTGGTGGGGCTGGTGCAGCTCCAGCTAGATGTGGAAGGACCTGGGGCCTCGTGCTGCCCACCCATCTGTAGAGGATGCACTCAGCTCTCACCCCTGTAGATGTCTGAGCCCCGATGTTTACAAGGCAGGGGACAGATGCCCAGCCCTGCCCATGGCCCTGGTCCCCTATCCTGGGGTCAAGATCCCCTTTTCACTGTCACAGAAGATCTGGATCCCAAAGGAGACAGAATACCTTTACCTCCCAGGACTTGCATCAACAGAGAATGTGACATATTTTTGGACAGGCAGGATTTAATCAGATGAAGGGACACCCTTGTCACCCTGAAAACAGGATGCACAGCAGGCTGGACGGGGCCAGGGCAGCGAAGCGCAGGCCTCACCTTGTCAAAGTCGGCGATGATCTCGTTGAGCAGCCGCAGGCACTCCACCCCCATGTTGTTGCCGTCCAGCTCGATGTAGAAGTCGTTGAAGTTGGGGATGGAGGCGAACATGACACCCACCTGGGAGTAGGACTGGTAGTAGAGGTCCTAGAAGGGCAAAGGACAGGTCAGCCTGATGAGGGATGGGGAGCAGCCATCGCAGTGCTTGGCTAGTGGCAGGCAGGCAGCGTGGCTGGGTGCTCACCATGTTCCGGGGGTTGGACATGAGGAAGTGCTGGGCGACGTGGGCAGGCAGGAGGTTGAAGAGGATCCTCCTGTTGTCCAGCTTCACCCTCTCCATGTCCTCGCGCTCCTCTTCTGCCTGGGTTAGGTGTAAGGCAGTGTCAGTCCTGCCCATCCACCCTGCCTTCACACAGCCTGCCTGGGGTTCTTTCTAATCGTGCACTCTGGACCCCCAGGGTGTCAGGCTGTATACCGTGCTCCTGTCCCTCCCCCTGCCCACCACGCAGCAGGACTAGATCTGTGTCACTAGAAGGATCCACACAAGTCTGCACAAGTCACCGCCCATCTGCTGGAACATGCGAGGGACAGACAACAGACAACCCCCACTGTCCAGGGTCTGGCCTGGACCAAATGCCACAGTAGCTCTTCCTGAGGTGTGTGCCCAGCACAGGCTGCACAGGCCCCCCAGACAGCCCCCAGTGTGACCCCACCCTATAGAATGCCTGGAGCTGAGCAGGGTGGGCACCTGATTCCTCTGGAACCTGCTTGGTCTCCACTAGAAAACATGCGCCTTGAGTCTGACAAGGGCAGAGAGCCCTGTGGGCAGTGCCGACCCTCAGTTGTTCACTGCTGGCCGCAGGACCCTGAGGAGGATGACTGAACTGTCCATGATGGTCAGACTGAGGGGCCACTACAGGGCACTGAAAGTGCCATCAGTGGTGGTGAGAAAGGTGTTTTAGTGAAATCAATGTCATTGATATGCTTTAATTAAAAATAAAACCTAGGCTTAGCACGTTGTGATTAAAAGACCTGATTCTAAGATCTGCTTATTTCAATAGTTGGACTAATGGGCTATCAGTGTAACCATCGTTCCTAATCATCACACACCTCTTAATTCATCCCCAGATGCAAAGGCTTTTATTGAAATGTGATTGATAAATGTTTGTCTTCCCCATGCTAGTTATTTTTATTTATTTATTTTTTATTAGATCATAGCTGTGTACATTGATACTGTCATGGGGGACAGTGTGCTATTTTTATATACAATTTGAAATATTCTCATCAAACTGGTTAACATAGCCTTCGTGTCATTTTCTTATTGTGTTATGAACTAAGCAGAAGTTGCATTGTTTTATATATATATATATTTGTTTGTTTTTTGTAGAGACAGTCTTACTTTATCACCCTTGGTAGAGTACCATGGTGTCACACAGCTCACAGCAACCTCCAACTCCTGGGCTTAGGCGATTCTCTTGTCTCAGCCTCCCAAGTAGCTGGGACTACAGGCACCTGCCACAACGCCTGGCTATTTTTATTTGTTGTTGTTGCAGTTTGGCCAAGACTGGATTTAAACCCACCACCCTTGGTATGTGGGGCTGGCACTCTACTCACTGAGCCTCAGGCACCGCCTGCACTGTTATATTTTCTTACAGTTTTTTTTTGGCCGGGGCTGGGTTTGAACCTGTCACCTCTGGCATATGGGGCCGGTGCCCTACCCTTTTAAGCCATAGGCGCCACCCACATTGTTATATTTTTTTAACAAATAAGA
>CAUYQV010109636.1:0-32523 GCA_963574575.1 Galagoides demidoff
ACAGCTCACAGCAACCTCCAACTCCTGGGCTCAAGTGAGTCTCCTGCCTCAGCCTCCCAAGTAGCTGGGACCACAGGCGCCCGCAACAACGCCCGGCCATTTTTTGGTTGCACCCATCATTGTTGTTTGGCGGGTCCAGGCTGGGGATTCGAACCCACCACCTTAGGTGTACGTGGCTGGCGCCTTAGCCGATTGAGCCACAGGCGCCAAGCTGTTCAAGCTAATCTTTCCAGAAATTCGACAGAGGAACTTCACAGGATAATTGCAAAGTTAGGCTGATTGCCAGCTATTCTACAATACCCATTTTCCTCTTCTTAGAGAGAAGTTTTGCCAGGGCTTGATACAAGACTATTTCCCAGGCTTCCTAGAAGCCTATGTGAACACATGATTACTAAATTCTGATCAATGGGATGGAAATGGAAACGATAAAGGCAACTATGTATAAATCACACCCTTAAAGGGAAGAGTCAGGCTTTTAGACCTTCTTTCTACCTTTTCTTCCAATATTCTGTCTTTTATTTTATTTAGGTTTTTTTTTTTTTTTTTGAGACAGAGCCTCAAGCTGTCCCCTTGGGTAGAGTGCCGTGGCATCACAGAAACCTCCAACTCCTGGGCTCAAGCGAGTCTCCTGCCTCAGCCTCCCAAGTAGCTGGGACCACAGGCGCCCACCACAACGCCCAGTTATTTTTTGGTTGCAGCCGTCATTGTTGTTTGGCAGGCCCGGGCTGGATTCGAACCCACCACCTTAGGTATATGTGGCTGGTACCTTAGCCACTTGAGCCACAGGCGCCAAGCCCAATATTCTGTCTTTTAGAAAAAGGTGAGCTGGCTCGGCACCTGTGGCTCAGTCGGCTAAGGCACCAGCCACGTACACCTAAGGTGGTGGGTTCGAATCCCCAGCCCGGGCCCGCCAAACAACAATGACGGCTGCAACCAAAAAATGGCTGGGCGTTGTGGCGGGCACCTGTGGTCCCAGCTACTTGGGAGGCGGAGGCAGGAGACTCCCTTGAGCCCAGGAGTTGGAGGTTGCTATGAGCTGTGATGCCATGGCACTCTACCCAAGGGGATAGCTTGAGGCTCCGTCTCAAAAAAATAAAAATAATAATAATGGCATTAATCAGCAGGAAGATGGTTGTTTTTCGTTTTTTTGCCATGGAAAAAAACCCAGGGGTTTTTCTTTAGGCACCTTATAAAAAAAAAAAAAAAAAAAAAAAAAAAAAAAAAAAAAACAGAGCATATATCAACAATCTAATGAATCATCTCAAGAAACTAGAAAAGTGGCAAAGCAATCCCAAGCCCAGCAAAAGAAAAGAAATAAAGTCAGAGCAGAACCAAATGAAACCAGTAACAAAAATATTATACAGAAGATTAATGTAACAAAAAGTTGGTTCTATGTAAAGATAAACCAAATGAACAGACCTCTTGCTCTACTAGCCCAAAACAAAAATGACCCTAATTATAGCTCAATCAGAAATGAAAAAGAAGATATCACAACTGATACCACAGAATTCTAAAACATTATCTCTGAATACTAATTAAAAAACCAATACCAAAGGCTGGGTGCAGCGGCTCACGCCTGTAATCCTAGCACTTTGGGAGGCCGAGGGCCAAGGTGGGTGGATCGCTGGAGCACAGGGGTTCAAGACCAGTCTGAGCAAGAGTGAAATCCCATCTCTAAACAAAAGCCAGGTGTTGTGGTGGGCAGCTATAGTCCCAGCTACTCTGGAGGCTGAAGCTTGAGCCCAAGAGTTGAGGTTGCTATGAAGTATGATGCCACGGCACTCAACTCCAGACACAGACACTCTTGTCTCTCCAGAAAAAGAGACAAAAAAAGCCAAGCATTTGTGGCAGGTGCCTGTAGTCCCAGCTACTTTGAAGGCTGAGGAAAGACAATTACTTAAGCTCAAGAGTTTGAGGTTGCTGTGAAATGTGATGCCACAGCACTCTACCGAGGGCAACTTAAGACTGTGTCTCAAAAAAGGAAAGAAAAAAGAAAAAATTCCTGGACCAGATAGTTTCACAGTTGAATTTTACCAGACCTTCAAAGAAAAACTGGTTCCTATACTGCAGAAATTATTTCATAACATGAAAAAGGATGGAATCTTCCCCAACTCATTCAACAAAGCCAGTATTCCCTTGATACCACCAAAGCCAAGAAAGAACACAATAAAACAAGAAAACTACAGACCAATTATCCCTTATAAATACAGATACTAAAATTCAAGCAAACCAAATTTAGCAACACATTAAAAAAAATCTACCACAACTTCATGCCAGGAATGCAAAGATTCAACATACACAAATCTATAAATGTGATTCACCGCATAAACAGAAGCAAAAACAAAGACCACATGGTCATGTCCATAGACAAAGAGAAAGCATCTGACAAAATTCAGCTCCCTTTTATGATAATAACACATAACAAAATACACATAGATGGTGCGTATCTAAAAATTCTAAAAGCCATATGTAACAAACCCACAACCACCACCACACTGAACTGGGAAAACTTGAAAGCACTCCCACTTAGATCTGAAACTAGACAAGGCTGCCCACTATCACCACTTCTATTCAACATGCTGCTGAAGTCTTAGCCAGAGAAATCAGACAAAAGAAGGAAGGAAACCAAGGAAATAGGGACAGTTTGACAGAAGAGGTCAAACTATCATCTTTGTGATGATACGATCTCATAATTAGAAAACCCCAAAGGTTCTGCCCAGAGATTCCTAGAATTGATAAATAAATTCAGTAGAGCCTTGAGAAACAAAATTAATATATAAAAATCAATAGCATTCCTATACACCAACAACAGTCAAACAGAATTAAATCAGACTTGATGCTTTTACAATAGTGACAAGGAAAATAAAATACCTAAGGAATATATTTAAGCAAAGTAAAAGACCACTTACAATCCATAAACATGATATGTTTTTCCATTTGTTTACATCCCCTGAGATGGCTCGGCGCCTGTGGCTCAATTGGCTAAGACGCCAGCCAGGTACACCTAAGGTGGCGGGTTCAAATCCCCAGCCCGGCCCGCCAAACAACAATGATGGCTGCAACCAAAAAATGGCCTGGCGTTGTGGCAGGCGCCTGTGGTCCCAGCTACTTGGGAGGCTGAGGCAGGAGACTTGCTTGAACCCAGGAGTTGGAGGTTGCTGTGAGCTGTGATGCCATGGCACTCTACCCAGGGGGATAGCTTGAGGCTCCGTCTCATAAAATAAACAAACAAACAAACAAATAAATAAATAAATAAATAAATCCCCTGAAATTTCCAAAGGAAATCCAGTAGCATCAACACTGTTACAATGTCTATACTACTGAGAGTGACTTACAGATTCAGGACAATCCCCGTTAAAATACCAATATCATTTTTTGCAGCTCTAGAAAAAAATAATTCTACATTTCTTATGGAGCCATGGAACCAGAAAAGAGCCCAAACAGCCAAAGTAACCTTAAGCAAAAAGAACAAATCAGGAGAGATGCCAACTTTACCAGACTTCAGGCTATGCTACAAGGGCATGATAATCAAAACAGCATGGTACCAATGGATCACAACAGAAAACCCAGATAGAAAACCATCCCCATATTACCATTTTATCTTTGACAAAGCAGGCAGTAACATACACCGGGGGAAAGAATCTCTATTCAATAAATGGTGCTGGAAAAATAAAATAGCCATGTGTACATGTAGAAGATAGAAAAAGGATACACACCTCTCACCATTCACAAAAATTAATTCGCAACATGTGTACATGTAGAAGACAGAAAAAGGATATACACCTCTCACCATTCACAAAAATTAATTCACAATGAAATAAGAGACTTAAAGCTAAGGCATGAAACTATAAGAATTCTAGAAGAAAATGCTGAAAACCTCTATGGACATTGGCTTAGGCAAAAAAATTTATGAAGACAACCCCAAAGGCAACCACAGCAACAACAAAAAAATAGCTCACCAGACATGATTAAATTAAAAAGCTTCTGCAAGGCCAAGGAGACAATCAATAGGACAAACAACCTACAGAAGGGGGAAAAATATTTGCATGCTATGTATCTGATAAAGGGCAGATAACCAGAACCTACAAAGACCTCAAGCAAGTCAAGCAAGGAAACAGGAAATCAAACTACCCCATAAAAAAGTGGGCAAAAGACAGAAATTTTTCAAAAAAAGATAAGACTAATGGGAAACAAACATATGGAAAACATACTCAGTGCCTCTAACCATCAGGGAAATGCAAATCAAAACCACAGTGAGTTCTATGCAGTTTTACCATGTGTACTGATTCATGCAACCACCACCACTATTAAGATGAAAAGCCTTACTTAACCTTATTAACCACCACAGGGCTCTCTTGTGCTTCTTCTTAACAGTCACATCCACTCTCCTAACTGTTCTTCTTTTCTATAATGTTATTTCCACGATGTTATTTATATATAACAGATAACACCGCACAGGAGCTTTTGAGATTAGCTGTCTTTCATTGAGCATTATTTCCTTGAGATCCATCCAAGCGGTTTCAGGTTATCAATGGTCTATTCCTTTTTATTGTTGAGTAGTATTCCATTGTATGGCTGTATCATGGTTTATTTAACTACTCAACAGTTGAAGGACATCTGGGTTATTTCTAGTTCAGGAGCTATAACAAATATAGTTGCTGCATATGTTTGTAGACAGGTTTTCCTTTGGAATAAAGGCCCTGTGAGCACGACTTCTAGGTCATATATATAGTAAATGCATGTTTAACACAAGCCTGCTGAACGCTTACGTACACAGCAATATTCCAGGTGCTGGGTATAGTGAACAAAATGGACAAAAATATCTACCCTTGTCAAATTTACGCTTACATGAATATATTTAAACAAGAAATAAGTGACAGCTCAAAAATTTTTACAGAATTATAGAATTTTACAAATGAAAGGAATTATAAATGAATTGCCAAAACTTACACACGAAGAAGAACAGAATTAAACTCCAACACTCTAGGGCAGTGCTTGTGGCTCAGTGACCAGGGCACCGGCCCCATATACCATGGGTGGTGGGTTCAAACTTAGCCCCAACCAAACTGCAGCAAAAAAACACAGGGCATTGTGGCGGGCACCTCCAGGTACTCTGAAGGCTGAGGCAAGAGAATTGCTTAAGTGATAATCCAACCATACATAACCGATATTTTATAAATAAATAACCTGACAAGATAGGGAGCAAATGGTATTAACAAAGAATAACAACATAAATTCGTACTATACAAAACAGTACCCTTATGGGCTCACGCCTGTAATCCCAATACTCTGGGAGGCTGAGGCAGATCGCCAGAACTCACAGGTTCAAGACCAGCCTCAGCCAGAACAAGACCTCGTTTCTAAATAGCCAAGCACTGTGGCAGGCGCCTGTAGTCCCAGCTACTCAGGTGGCTATGGCAAGAGGATAGCTTGAGCCCAAGACTTTGAGGTTGCCAAAAGCTATGATGCCATGAAACTCTACTGAGGGCAACAAACTGAGACTCTGCTTCAAAAAAAAAGTACCCTTATTCCAGATGTGCTAGAAAATTTTTGCTCATTTTTTTTTTTAAGGAAGAGTGTTACTTATCTGTTTTCTGTATTATGATAACAGCATGGATCTCAGAAATAATATAGTATAAATTTATCACAACAATATTTTTGTTACCAGGCTTGGCACCTATAGCTCAAGCGGCTCAGGCACCAGCCACATACACCACAGCTGGAGGGTTTGAATCCAGCCCAGTCCTGCCAAACAACAATGGTAACTACAACCAAAAAATAGCCAAGAGTTGTGGCGGGCACCTGTAGTGCCAGGTACTTGGGAGGCTGAGGCAAGAGAATCACTTAAGCCCAGGGCACTCTATCCAGGGTGACAGTTTGAGGCTCTGTCTCCCAAAAAAAACCCCAAATTGTTAACTGTTTTATTCTAAGAGATGACTTACTTTTAGCCCATCTCCATATTGTGCTGCTATAATAAATGAAGGCACTTTATCCTAGGGCCAAGACAGAACAAGCTGTTAGTCTTCAGATAAAACCATGTTTGGGGAAGGTTATCACATCCCCACCCCCTGCCACCCTGAGACAAAGTCTCACTTTGACACTCTCAGTAGAGGGTTCTATAGGTGCCTGCCATAATGTCTGGCTATTTTTAGAGATGGGATCTCAATTCTTGCTCAGGCTGGTCTTGAACTCAGGCAATCCGCCTCCCTGGGCCTCTCCAAGTTCCAGGTTATAGGCGTGAGCCACTATGCCCAGCCTCCATGTCATGTTAAGGAAAGTAGGCTTCCTGCCGTGGTTTGCAAGACAACCCCGTGTGATCTGTGCCCTCAATTTCATTGCACACTAAGTTTCACTGAGCCCACTCCACTCCAGTCTCCTGAGACTCTCATCAGTCCCTTAGATCACCAAAGCTCAGAGCTTTCCAACCTTTATTTCTTTTGCCTGAAAAGGTCTTTTCAGTATTTTGCTTCATAGGCCTCAGATTAACCTGTAATTGCCATGGGAGCTGTATTTAACTTATGCTACTTTTGAGCCCAGAGCCTTGCGAAGCATATATAACTCACAGGTCTCTTGACCTAATAAAACAGTGGCCCCAAGGAAACAAACCTTTTTTCCCTAGTATGACAGCATGTTAAATGTCATCTTAGCAAGACTTCCTTCTCTCCTTTCTCTCAAATTACCCAGACAATTTGCATTAAACATGTATTAGAGATAACAGCAATGAGCCAGAGTTCCTTCCCTCTTTGAATGTGACCAGCATGGCATTCCATACCTATTTTTGAACAGTTCTCCAGGAAAAAGTAAATAATACAGATACTTCAAAATGAAGGAGGGTTTTAGGTTGATAAAACAAGTGGAAGGCCCCGGGGCCCTTGTAAGCATGTTAGCAGACTCACAAGGAGGTCAATGGGCCAATGTAAGTCAAGGGAAATGATAGGAATTGAAAACAGAAATTACAGGATCATTAGAACTTTAAGGGATTATTAGGGATCATTTATGGGATCATTAGGCTTTAAGTCTGAGTAGTAGCAGTCTTTTAAAAAGATCCTTCTGAGGCCGGGCGCAGAAGAGGCTCAATCCTGTGATCCTAGCACTTTGGGAGGGTGAGATGGGCAGATTCTTGAGCTCAGGAGTTTAAGACCAGCCTGAGCAAGAGTGAGACTCCATCTCTTAAAAAATAGCGGGGTGTTGTTGTGGGTGCCTATAGTTCCAGCTACTTGGGAGGTGGAGACCAGAGAATCACTTGAGCCCAGGAGTTTGAGGTTGCTGTGAGCTGTGATGCTACAAAACTCTACTAAGGGTAACATAGTGAGACTGTCTCAAAAAAAAAAAAAAGATCCCTCTGAAGTATGTGGAGAAGTCTGGGAGGGGAGAGGGAGTGACAAATGCTCTCTTGAAGGTGGAGACAATAGAATTTGCTCTTGGGTTTGGCGCCTGTGGCTCAAGTGGCTAAAGCGCCAGCCACATACACCTAAGGTGGTGGGTTCAAATCCAGCCTGGGCTGCCAAACAACAATGATGGCTGCAACCAAAAAAATAACCAGGTGTTGTGGTGGGTGCCTGTGGTCCCAGCTACTTGAGAGGCAGAGGCAGGAGACTCGCTTGAGCCCAGGAGTTGGAGGTTGCTGTGAGCTGTGATGCTACAGCACTCTACCCACGGTGACAGCTTGAGGCTCTGTCTCAAAAAAAAAAAAAAAAAAAAAAGAATTTGCTCTTGGACTAGATGTGGAGTGTTGAGAGGGGCCTTAATTAAGGATGATACCAAAGCTTATGAACTGAACAGCTGAAAGAAGGGAGGTAAAATTACCATTGACTAAGAGAGGGTGGAATACTTGTAGGTGTGGGTGATTCCTATATTTGGTCAAGTTTGAAATTTTTATTAGACAATGGTTGTTGAATAGCAAGCTGGATATAATAATTTTCTAAGCTGGAAAAATAATTTTAGAAGCCTTCAGAATGTATCTAATTCCTAACTCAGTGAGAAGGAATGAGATCACCTAGGGAGGGAAGGAAATTAGAGCTCACTCATCACTCCTTAAATTTTACAAAAACTTAGCTGTTTGTGTTTTCTTCAATTTCACTAAGGTCTATGAAAGCAGAAGGCTTTATATACTGTTGTATATAAAAAGGATACATGGGGCGGCACCTGTGGCTCAAAGGAGTAGGGTGCCGGCCCCATATGCCAGAGGTGGTGGGTTCATATCTGAACCGACCAAAAACTGAAGAGGAAAAAAAAAAAAAACATAGCAAGGCGTTGTGGCAGGGCGCCTTTAGTCCCAACTACGCAGGAGGCTGAGGCAAGAGAATCAACTAAGCGTTGGAGGTTGTTGTGAGCTGTGACGCCTGGGCACTCTACCCAGGGCTACAAAGTACAACTCTGTCTCTAAAAAAAAAAAAAAAAAAAAAGATACACAGTGGCTTACACCTGTAAATCCTAGCATTCTCAGAGACCAAAGCAGAAGGATTGCTTGAGGCCAGGAGTTCCAGACCAGCCTGAGAAAGAACAAGACCCTGTCTCTACAAAAAGAAGAAGAAGAAGAAAAAGAAAAATTAGCCTGGTGTGGTGGTGTGTTCCTGTAGTCCTACCTACTCAGGAGGCTGAAGCAGGAGGATCACTTGAACACAGTTCAATGTTGCAGTGAACTGAGATGAAGCTACTGCACTCTAGCCTGAGCAACAGGGAAAAAAAATAAAGGATACCAGTCCTAAATTCTCCTTGGCATAAGAATTACATTTTGGTTTTAGAAACTTTGCCTTGATATGAAATTTCTTACCACCACCCCAGCGTTCATGCTGATCCTAATCTCCTTCCATCTGAATCAGGTTGACCTGTGTGACCTACAGAATACTGTGGAAGGAATGCATGTCACTTCCGAGGCTGGGACAGTAAAGCACATGGGGCTTCTTCCTTGGTCTCTTTGGGTCATTTGCTGTGATAGATCCCAGGGCATGAGGACACTCAAGCAGCCCTTCAGAGGCCAGGTGAAAGTGACTTGGGCTGGCACCCAGCATCACCTTGCCAGCCGCATGAGTGAGTCTTCACTCCCAGTTAATCCCCTGATGACCACCACTTGATGCAGTGTCATGAGCCCTTAGCCTGAGCAGCCAGTGCCAGACTGGCCCCAAATTCCTGGTTGACTAAAACATATAAGCCAATAAATGTTATTTATTTTAAGCCACTAAGTTTTGTGGTAGTACAGCACACAGAAATAGATAACTGATACATAGTGGTTTATGATTAGTTTATAAATTTTTGGAAAATATCTAATTTTAAGAAAATCATAAGCTGTAACCTTACTTTATCCATTTATCTTAATTTAATAAATTAGGGACTCTATGTTTCCCCTTGTTATTTAAACATACAGAGTATCTCCATGCCAAAGTAATCTTTTTCTGTTGATTTTCAAATTTTTGCATAGAAGGTCTATCCCTCAATGGAGAAGAACATGAACCCATATCCCTGGCTTCTGTAGCAATGCTTCTCAGTACAACAGGGCACTGCTTTCCCTCGGGAGCATTTAGAAATACATGGTCATGGTTTTGGTTGTAGCAGTACTTACAGGTGCTTTTGGTGTTCAGAAAGCCAGAGATGCCAAATAAACCTCCCCTACCCTGCCTCCACAACAATGTTGGCAGAAGGTGGCTCTAGAACTCTTTCTGGGAAAGGCCTGTGCCCTCATTAGCCCTCAGTTATGTACAACACTTGTCCATTTCATGTTAGTCATTTTAAGACTAACATGAAGCAACCTTTTTTTTTTTTTTTTTTAAAAAAGACATAGAGTCTTACTTTGTCACCCTCAGTAGAGTATCAAGACGTCACAGCTCACAGCAACCTCCAGCTCTTGGGCTTGGGCGAATCGATTCTCTTGCCTCAGCCTCCCAACTAGCTTGTACTACAGGCATCTGCCACAATGCCTGGCTATTTTTGTTGTTGTTGTTGTTGTTGAAGTTTGGCCAGGGCCGGATTTGAACCCGCCACCCTTGGTATATGGGGCCAGCACCCTAATCACTGAGCCACAGGCGCTGCCCATGAAGCCAACCTTCAATCAGTGCTGCTGTGCGTGTGGTCCACAGACCACTGCTGGTCAGTGATATGACATTAGCTCCCTACAATAAGGAGCTTTCCCCAGACCATACGTCAGTTAATATCGCTGTCTTGTTCAGTTCAGACGACATTTTTTTTTTAATGATACAGTGAACTTCCCATTACCCAGCACTGAGGCAAGTGGCACATGACCTGACCAAAAAAGAAATCAGAGTTCAAAGTTGGTGCACTTTGCTGTCAGTAAGCTTTGTTTAACACTCCCATAGTTCCCGTGTGTTCTCTGTAACAGTTTAAGTGTTAATGAGTTTTTTTTTTTTTTTTTGAGACAGAGCCTCAAGCTATCCCCCTGGGTAGAGTGCCATGGCATCACAGCTCATAGCAACCTCCAACTCCTGGGCTCAAGCAAGTCTCCTGCCTCAGCCTCCCAAGTAGCTGGGACCACAGGCACCCGCCACAACACCTGGCCATTTTTTGGTTGCTGCCATCATTGTTGTTTGGTGGGCCCGGGCTGGGGATTCGAACCCGCCACCTTAGGTGTATGTGGCTGGCACCTTAGCCACTTGAGCCACAGGCACCGAGCCTCTTTTGTCTCTTATTAATAACCATTCTAATTAGTGTAAGATTATAGCTCTTTATGGTTTTAATTTGCATTTCTGTGATGATTAGTGATGTTGAACCTTTTTTTCACATGCTTGTTGGCCATTTGTTTGTCTTCTTGTGAGAAACCTCTATTCATGACTTTGTCTCACTTTTTAATGGACTAACTGTGTTTTGTTGTGGCTATTGTTGAGTGGCTTAAATTCTTTGTAAATTCTGTATATTAGTCCCCCATCATATGTATAGTTTGTATTTTCTCACATTTTGTAGGTTGTCTATTCACTGTTTATTATTTCTTTTGATGTGAACATTTATATATATGCTGTTTGTTGTTTGCTAGAATGTTCTGTAATTATCTGCTAAGTATACTTGGTCTACAGTCAAATTTAAGTTCAATGTTTCTTTGATTGATTTTCTGTCCCAGCCGTTTGTCTAGTGCTATGAGTAAGATGTTGAAGTACCCCACTATTATTTTGTTGCTATGTATTTCTTTCTTCTTCTTTCTTCTTTGTTTTGTGAAACTGGGTCCTCCAAAGGAGGACCTATACATATTTAAGATTGTATATCTTCTTAATTAATTGATCCCTTTATCATTATATCATGATTTTCTTTGTACATTTTTATTACTTTTGATTTAATACTTTCTGAACCCTACCTATGTTGGACATCATCCAACATAATGATTTTCCTATTCCTTTTTGATGTTGGAAGACATTCAACATGTTTTTTGCTTCCATTTTTCTACCTGATTTGCTATAGAATCATGTCTGAAGCATTTCTTCATGTGGAACAGACAGACACTAACCAACAATAGTTCATATTGTATTCTCACTGTTTCTTGCAGGCCATATGTTTTGATGTGAACAACTGATCATGTGTTGCATTTGTGTGGTTGTGCTTGTAAGAGAAAGACCTGCCAAAATAAAGATAAAGAAGAGCTGGAGAACATGCAGGTAGGAAAAATCATATGGAAAAGGGTTAAAGGCTATTTTATCTAATGTAAATATAACTATTCTAGCTCATTTTTTATTTTCATTCTAATTGCGCAGGATTTTTTTTCTCACCTTTTTGCTTTAAGTCTATATGTGTTTTGTGCGTAAGGTGAATTTCTTGTAATCAGCATATTGTCTGAACATATTTTTCCATCCATTCTGCCAATATTTACCTTTTAAATCAGGCATTTAATCCATCTACATTCAAGGTTAATATTGATATTTAGTCTGTTCCTCTCATATGTTAATTATTTTCTAGTTGATTTATAAATTCCTGTTCCTTTCATTGTCCTACAGCTTCCCATAGAGGGGTGGTAGGTATCAACCTAAGAATACTTAGAAGAGTTTGTTCTACTTCTCCCTTCAAAGCCAGGGGACAGCTGCAGCCATGTCACCTTGAATTCTATTCAAAGGCAAGGCACAGCCCAGTGTTAAACTCTCAAAAACGTGCTCTCTGTGGGCCTGTATTCAGAAAGGGTAGGGCCCCTTTCATGTAAGTAATGTGGGTAAGAAACTCTAGGGATTATGGTCCACTTGAGTCTTAATCTCACAATAGCCCATAGCAAAGCAGTGAATATTGTCCTAGGTGTCTGTAGGTGACTTTGGGTAATGGCTACAGCTGCATCAGTTTGAAGTTAGCCTGATGATGGGGTGCAGTTCAGCATTACATTCTCATAATGGCACCTTAGGCTTGCTACAGGAAAGGGTGGAGCCTCTCTCAGGTAACCAGAATGGGCAGAAATCTGTGAGGAACTTAGTCTACTCACATCTTTGTCTCAGATAGGCCATTGCAGGCCATTGCAGGGTGACAGATATTGTTCTTGGTATGCACAGGAGAAGCTGACTTCCTTGTGTCTCCTCAACTGGGAAACATTCATTGTCTTTATTTAAAAATTAAATATGTTTTAAGGAAATGTGTATGGGAGTCAATTTGACAAGGAATGGGAAGTTGGCTGAATTTTTTTCTCAATTTATCTAACTTATCAATACCTGAAGCATTATTTTAGATGTGTCTGTGAAGGTGTTTCCAGAAGAGATTTATTTATGAGTTGAGTGGACTAGATAGGAAAAATCTGTTCTCAGTGTTGACAAACACCATCCAATTAGCTGGAGGACCAGAAAGAACAATTACAGAAGGCAAATTATTCTTTCTGTCTGAGAGCTAAAACAGAGTTTACTTACTAATTAGTACCTATTTTCACTGTAAGATATCAAGCAATATTTCTTTAGCATACTATGTTATGTATCCAGCATTTTGAGGAAATATATGTAATTTAATGATAATACAATATTTGGTAATGATGTGTATTGAGTATGTATAATCATATTCGATTCCAAAGTCAATTGGTTCTGTTTTTGTTTACAAATTATTCTTTTTAAATCAGTTAATATATATCTGGGTTCTATTAAGTTGACACACTTATTTGTGAGTACAGAAATTAGCTATGAAAATTCACTGTATAGAAAAAATTTAGTGCTATTTGCCAATAGTTTTTTATTTTATAATTTTGATTCATAGCAATGATATATTCTTTCCCTTTTATTGATTATTTGTTATTCTTTCAATAATTATCTACCTATATTTTTTATATATATTAGGGTCCAAGGTCTGACACTTAAATTTGTGAACTCATCCTAGAAAAACTGCTCCCCTTGGGAAGCTTTGCTCTTATTCCAGTGCCTAGTCCACCCTTCAAAGCAATTTTGGAACTCTTTTTTTTTTTTGGAATGGTTATCAAAGCTGTCATCGTATTACCCCTGATATGCTGAATATCACAAAAAATGTTTTCCCTTCAATATTCCCTTTATCTTTGGATAATAAAAAACATCATTGGGTGCCAGGTCAGGTTAGTAGGGAAGGTGTTCTAATATAGCCATTTGTGTACTGGTAAAATCTCCCTCACAGACAGTGCCATGTGAGCTAGTGCATTGTCATGATGTAAGAGCCATGAGTTATTGGCCAAGATTTTCAGTTTAGAGTTTCCTGTTTCTCTGTTGATATTTATTTGGTCTACTGTGCTACCTACAGTCAGCCAATGATTTTAACTCACAATTTGATGAATTTTTGCAATGTTTTCATTAGTTCTGTTCATTACTGACTAGCTTGTCCTCTCTTCATCAGCAATGCTTTCTCTTCCCTTAGAAAAACATTTTATTAATTTATACACTACTATTTGCTTCATGACATTATTCCCATAAATTTGGACTAACATGTTCCTGATTTCACATCCACTCTCGCCAAGTTTAACAACAAATTTACAAATGTTTGTTTGCTTTAATTTGAACTCTAACATTCTTGCAACAGCACACAAAAACACACAACAGTAATGAATGCCAATTCATCAAGACACTGCCACAAGTTGACATGAACACAGTTGTGAGACACTGATATATCAGGATTATGGAACCTGACCAAGTTGTTTGTACAGTGCTGCCTAAGTAAACTCATTCACAGTAGCAAAAAGTTCACAAACTTAATTGTCAGACCTTGTAGACAAAAATCAACAGACAAAAATCAGTTATATATCTACTCAATAACAATGAACCATTTAAAACAAAATAAAGAAAACAATTCCATTTAAAATATCACCAAAAATGATAAAATGCTTAGGAAAAATGTTAACCAAGGAGATAAAAACTTATATGCTAGAAATTACAAACATTGATGAAGGAAATTGAAGGAGACACAAATAAATGGAAATGCATGCTATGTTAATGGATTGAAAGATAATATTGTTAAAATGTCTGTGCTGCTCAAAGTATATTTACAAGGTGAATTTCTTAGAAACATCCTGCAATTTCTCACAAAATTCTATACCGCAAAAATACACTTGAACCAGTTTTCCCACCTAATTTATCTTTATATGCTGAAAGACAACATTCTCATATTCTTCTTGTGTTCATAATGTTTTACTTTCCCCAGAATTCTGAAGACATAATTCAACATACTCAAACTGAATTCAGTAATTTTAAATCTCCAACTACATCTTTCCTCCTTAATATTTTGCCTCAAAGAATGAGAATACTATTTACCCCCTTGGACACACAATCTTGATTCCTTGGAGTGATATTTGACCCCTTTTTATCTTATTCTGCATATTTAATTAATCACCAAACACTGAAATTTTCACCTACTCAATATTAGAAACTTTTCTTTCTAAGTGTGGAATTTTTTTTTCCTGTATTCCAACATTATCCTCTTAACTTGTTTTCTTGCTTTTAACCCTGCACCCTTATAGAATTTTACTCAAAGATATCAGGTTTGCTTTCTAAATGACTATCCTATTGGTAACCATTTCTTTCATTTTAATTGATTGTTGTTCTTTCCCAAAATTGCCTACTTAGACATTTTACATAAATAGTCTTTTAGACCTAGGTCTTTCCTATCTTCCTGTGCCCACCACAGGACCTGTCACATAGGAATAGCTTAGGAGGACTAGAAGAGTTTTAGTTATTAAAAAAGTTCACTTTAGGAATCTTAATTGTCTATTATAAATATGATCTTTATGAAGATCAAGAATTAGCATGGACTCCCAATATCGCTCCAAAATCTTGGCTCTTACAAAGATAAAACTCACAGTAAGCAATCTAAAAGTCTATCATTGTTAGATTTGGTAAGGATTTGAAATTTTATTTCCAACCAGATGCCAAAGCTGTAATGATTGCATTTTCATTTAAGAGAAATGCTTTGTTTCTTTAATTCTGGCTTCTAATTATTTGGTGATGCTATTTTCTCCTGTTGAATATGGCACTATGCCTCTTCTCCTCTAAATGTAAACATTATGTTAAAATAATGCCATACTTTGTACAGTTGATTCATTTTATTTATAAATAATTAACACAAATCATTTTGCATATCTATTGATAGAACATATATTAAAATTTTGATAACTTTTTTCTTTTCTTTTAATTTTTTTTTGTGCTTTTTAGCCTTATTTATAGGTCAATCACAGGTGATCTTAAGTTAAATTTAGTCTCCACAGAAAAAGAATTTGAAAAGAAAGAAGAAACTTTAAAGTGCTTTTGGAGGAATTAATTCAATCTGTCCTTTGTTTCTGTCTTTAGTCCTTTTATGTTTAAAACCATGAGAATAGCTAATAGAAAAAAACTGTAGCACACTTACTGTGACTTTTTTCATTTCTTTTTGATTTTTAAAAATGGGAAATTTACTTAAATTACCCTTTTGAAATTAAATACATATTCTTGATTTATCCTTTATTCTTTAATATAATGACATTGTTTATGTACTTAAATATCTTCTAAAAGTTATACTCAAGGTTAAACTTGCAGTATCCTATTTTGATTGTAATTCTGAATGCATATCTTTAGAACCTGTGTTATAAACACGATTACTTTACAATTTTTCTCTGAATTTATATTATGTGTTTTATTTTCCTTTCCCTTCAGATTTAATGGATTATTGGAAATCACAAGATTACAAACATCTACTAAGCCAAAAAGCCAAAGTTCAGGGTTTATGATGAACTTTTATTTTTTTTCCCTACCCTATTTTGCTATGAAGATATATCCACAAGAAGCAAAGTTACCTTGCCAATAAGAAAATCTTAATAGGATGACCTTTAGCTTGTAGAGGGCCAGAAGTGATATCCAACAGTTTACTTTTAATTAGTTAAGATGTCATTTCAAAAAAAAATAGTGAAACAAAGTCATAATTCTGGTAGACATTTTGTTCAATTGGGATTTGGGAAAAGCTGACAGGAGGCAATGCTGTCAAGTTTTAATGACTTCTTGAGCCTGAGTGACAACACAACATTTCATTATAAGTAGGTCAAGGTTAGTTTGTCACTCAGTGGCAACACAGATATATACCACAATTCCTAGCATATATACAGAATGAATTCAGAAAATCTAAGACAGGATTAATGTTATAGAATTATTACTATTTCTTGTAAATAATTTTAAAAATACCAGAAGCATAGTAATTATAAGCACTAAATATTATAAAGTAACACAATAAGATATTTGTAATTACGTAATTCTTTCTTTAATTGATTTTATTTTTTTGGAGAGTCTCACTCTGCAGCCCTACGTAGAGGGCTGTGGCATTATAGTTCACAGCAACCTCAAACTTAGGGGCTTAGTGATCTTCTTATCTCAGTCTCCTCAGCAGCTGGGTTGTGCCCACCACAACACCTGCTAGAAATTTATGTATTTCTATCTAAGCTATTTAAAAAATAACTAAATTGACAATCAGAATATTATTTTCTTAACTGTGCAGAAGATCGTAGTATGTTTACAGTTAATGATAAATTTTATTACCTTGTTAAAAATGATTAACATTTTATGATGAAACAGTTTTTTTGAGGGGGCATTGTTTGTTTTTAGAGACAGGATCCTACATGTACTTTGTGGCCTAGGAAAGACTTCAGTGGAACTATCATAGCTCATTGCAACCTGAAACTGCTAGGCTCAAGTGATCATCCCACCTCAGCCTTACCTGAGTACCTGGGATTTCAGGTATGCATCACTACACCATTTAATACTTTTTGTTTTAGAAATAGGTTCTCACTATGTTTCCCAGGCTGGTTTCAAACTCCTGGCCTCAAGCAATCTTTCTACCTTGGTGTCTCAAAGTGCTAGAAAAATAACCACGAACCTCTGTACCTGGCACAAAGTTTAAAACTTAAGGACTTATAATGGTTGTGAATAAAAAACTAGTTTATTTTTATCAATATAGTAATTTAAAATACGTTTTCTACTAGAATTCACCAACCATGCTAAATTTCTCATGGAGTAAAGATTAAGTAGTAAATAATTAAGTTTGTCTTTATTTTGCTTTTACTCAAAATTTTTCTTCAAGCTTATTCTTTAGCATTTTCTTCTAAGCAATTTTTTTCTAGTACTTAAAAGGAAATAATATCAGAGAGACAATAGTTAAAAAAATAATTGGAATAAAGTATAAATATATCTCCCTAGATGTCGCGACCCGGTGGGGTCCTATGGCCCTGGTCTCTGTTAACGCAGCAAAGAACCAGGTGAGAGGCAGATTAGAAGTACAAGCTTGTGGAAGGCGGGTAGCCCTTACTTTCCGGGTAGCCCCAAGCAACCTCCACACTCTCCTTTTATTGAAATGGATTGATACAGGTGAGGGGAGTAATTAACAATGACTACGTGTTGAGGGCAAGAGCTCTTCTTCCACGAGGAACTCCTGTGGAGGAATGGCCCAAGGTCCACACCTCAGCTGCAGATCATCTTTCTGGGATGTCATCTGGCTCTTGGCATCCTCTACACCTAGACATATATACACATTCAATACATATACATATACATGTCTATATAATAAACCAAGAATGAAAACAAATCAATATAAACTGCATTTTTGTTTTGGAACATGCAGCAATATGATTTTATTTTCAGCATCTTTTTTGTGGCCTTTTTAATTTTTATTTTATTTTATTTTTTTGAGACAGAGTCTCACTTTGTCACCCTTGGTAGAGTACCATGGTATCACAGCTCACAGCAAACTCAAAACTCTTGGGTTTGATCGATTTTCTTGCCTCAGCCTCCCAAGTACTGGAACTACAGGCGCCTGTTTATGGCCATTTTAAATTTAAAAACATTAAATATTATTATAGTCTATGAAGAAACCACAGAGATGTAGACAGAAATGTTATCAGCTATGATCAAACCATTGTCAGTACTGTGTTGCATTTTTGTCCAGTATTTATCACACACTTTCCTTGAATTCTGCGAAAATCCTTTGATGTCAGTTTGTCCACTCCTGTTTGACAGCCTTATGAACAAATTCAACTTTGGAAAGCATTCATAGAACTGGGTTTGCTTTGTTTAGGTTTGAAGTACACTGTTAAGCTAAACAGTATTAAGAAATGAAATAGTCAAATTGCATAGGTTTTGGGTGTGCACTAATAAATGGGACACCCCCATTGATTTTACTTGTATCTTAAGGGCAATATCATCTGTGTATAATTGAAAAGACCCCTGGTACATTATTTGGATATACTATAAAAGACATGCTTGCCCCAATTAAAATATTTAGGGTCCCCTAAGAGCAAGCCTAGCTTCTGCACAATCCTTAGCAATTGGAAGGCTTATTTCAAACCTATACTATGGGAGCTCAGTAGTTTCTAGAGCTTCATTGCCATAAACATAGCTATAACCAACTTAACTTCCCATTGATTATTTTTGTTTGTTTTTGCTACTCTATGTAAACACAGATTAGTGACCTAGAATTTGTATCAGTGGAACTTAATAGGTTCTTTTATTACAAAATTATCTAGAATGCTTATATTTTATCCAGTGTCAATGGAATAATTTCTAACATTTTATGGAGCTCAACAAATAAGGAAAACAACCCATTAGTTAGGTGAGGAGCTGACCCAGAGGAAAATAGACTCCAACTGAGAGATGCTGCACCAGCATAGCTATACATAGAGGGAAGGGCTTGATGGCTGCCCTTTTTAGAAAAACCTGCCACACATTCTTTTAAAGTACTTATATTCCATAAGTAGTTATAAATGCTTCATAAATATTGGTTAATCTTCCTAAAAATACTGTGTGGTGCTTATTATTTTATTCATGGAATGAGAATATATATAGACAATAAAATAGAAATAATATAGTAATGATACAAATTCTGACAATTAAATTTGCAAATTAACCCTAGAAGGAGTGCTGCATACCTCACTGCTGAATACCACTATGGTCTCATCAGAAGTTTTCCCCTTGGGAATCTAAGTACCGTTGCCAGCACCTAGTCCACCCTTCAAAGCAATTTTGGCTCTTTTTCTAATATGGCCACTGGAACTATCATTATATTAACCTTTATATCCTGAATGTCATCAAAATTTTTTCCTTTCAATATTTATTTTATCTTCAGATTAAAAAACAAAAAAGTCACTGGGAACCAGATCAAGAGAGCAGGAGAATGTTCTAGCACAGTTATTTGTTTACTGGCTAAAAACTCCCTCACAGACAGTGCCCTGTGAGCTCTTTGAGTTCACTGGTCAGCTCCTTCAGACCATTTTTACACACACACCTTTCTCATGCCAACTTTTCAGTTAGGATTTTCCTAACTCTTTCTCTGTTGGAGTTTACTAAGTCTGCTATGCTTCTCATAGTCAGCCCACAATTCAATTTTGACAATTCTATGAGAATTTTTGCAATATTTTTGTCAGTTCTGATCATTACTGGCCACCCTAACCTCTCTTCATCACTGATGCATTCTCACCCTTCAGAAAACGTTTAATTCAGTTGTACACTGCTATCTTCTATAAACTTGGACTGACATGTCTCTGATTTCATTTCCACTTTTGCCAAGTTTAACAAGAAATTTAATATTGGCTTGGTGCTCTAATTCAAGCTTCAGTTCATGGCACACAAAAACATGCTGAAACAATAATGAACACCAGTCAGGAAGACACAGCAGCACATTGACATGAACCCAGCTGTGAGACACTGATATACCAAGGTTATGAAACCTTCCCAAGCTGTTTATATGGTGCTGCCAAGGTGAGCAAATGGTGGCAAGTTCCTAGACTTAATTGTCAGACCTTTGTACATACTTTTCTATTTTCTCCCATCTTAAAATTGCTTCCTCATCAGCATCCAAACATTAATGTTGGCTATTAAAGAATAACAAAAGATACACAGGTATATTTCTCAGATGAGAAAAGAGAAATGAAAAAAAAATATTTGAATACACTTGTTTTTGAGACTTTCTTTAAAATCCTTCTCCAGTTTTTTAGTTCATAATTCAAAATAAAGTCTTAATCTATCTGATATTCATTTTTGAACAAATTGTAGCTATATCTTATTTCACAGTAAAATTGTTTATTTTTGCCAAATAACTTTTTTACATTTTTAAACTATCTGTTGTCCAGGTTGTTAACTATAGTTGTACTAAATATTAGATCTCTATTAAAAGTTAACTAGAAAATAATGTAATTTTTATTGTATCCCTATAATTTTTAAAATTTTGCATGTGTTATTGATTGATTAGAAAAAAGCACAAATAGACTTGATTTGCAGCACCCTCCAACTATAACTCTGTGAGTTTTTATTTACTTATGTAGATTTTAAATAGAGAAACATTACCATTTCTACTAATGAAAGTACAGAAATATCATAAAATGATAACTAAAAGATCATAGACTTTGGATTTTTGTCTTAGGAAATATATTAAGAATTTCATATTAAAATATATCAAGTTTGGAGCTCCATTTTACACTCTTTATGAAGTTTGCCTGATTATGCAATAGAATAACCAGTTTTAAAGATGGAATTCATGTACAACTTAATTGTTTATTTTGACTGAAAAAAGTAAGATTGGTTAATGTCACAGCATTTTTACATTATCTAGTTTTATGAAGGCATTTAATATAACTTTAAAAATTATACTCTTCAGGACTACTACCTGTATGAAAAGTCCTGGGCTAGGCCAGCTAGGTGAGAGCTAAGCTACACCTTAATTTTCATAGACATAGCAAAGGTACTTAATGCGCTTTTTAATCTTTATTTTCAAAGGCTGTTATCATACAATAATTGATTGAATAAATTTTTTACTGCGTGCTTTCCATGTGAAAAAATAGTCTGGTTACTGGGTAAACAGATATGAGCAAAAATTAATACAGACCTTGCATTTATACAACATACACTTCTCTCTGAAATCTAATTTCTGGCAATATGTATCAAAAGACTATTTTTTGGAGAAAATTACTTTTTAAAGGTGAAATTCACATAACAAAAGTCCAACAAGTTAATGTGATTAATCAGTAGCACTTTAGACATTCACATTGTACATGATACATTCACAAAGTTATGTAATTATTGTTTCTATTGTAGCTCCAAAATATTTCAACATCTCCAATCAAACTTTTTACCAATTAAGCAGTCATTTTCATTTCTTTCTGACCTCACATCATGTAACCATCAATCTCCTTCTGTTTTCATCAATTTATCTATTATTGATCTTTCATAGAAACGAAATCATATAGCATGTGACTTACGACTAGATGACATTTGATTCCATGGAATTTTGATTTCCCATTCTTCACTGATGGATGTGTGAGTTGTTCCCACCTTTTGGCTGCTGGAAATAGGATATTGTTAATGTTTGTGTACAAGGATTTGATTTATTGTTTCTTCTCTAATTGATAAATAGTAATTTACATATTTATGGGGCACATATTTTGACATAAGCATATAATATATAATGATCAAACCAGGACATTTGTGATATCCACCACCTCAAATATTTATCATAACTTTGTGTTTGTCGCATTTCAAATCTTTTCTTCTAGATATTTTGAAATATATAATAAAATTTTGTTAACTATAGTCACTTGACTATTTTAATACTAAAATTTATAACTCTATTATTTTATAGAGAACTACTTTTAAGCAAATTAACATAGTTAATAATTAGTACCATTTTTTCCAGCTGATGCTAAGAAGTCATGTTCTCTTATCAAAACCTTTAAAAGATTTAGAACTTTTTACTATTTTGTTTTTTAATTTTGCTTTACACTTTTCAAAAGTCTTTATTGACCGTTAATTTGGACATACCATCATATAACTGAGATATTTGCTTGTTTTCTTAATATTTAGCACATTCCATTTGCCAATTTCATTTAGGAAAATAATCTTTTCTAAGAGCAATTTTTAACAGAGAAATAAAATTATTAGTTAAATATCATGTATTTTATAAATAATTTTGGCTTAAATATTAATTGCTAAACATTTAAAATGCTTAAACGTAGATTTTCCTGAAAATCATTATTTGTCCATTTTCTACTGAAATAATTCATACATTCAACTTAGTCATAAGCACACTAACCTACATCTGCACAAACATATTTTCAAACAAAAATTTTAATGATGAACTTATTACATTTTAGCAGATCAATTATTTTTTCCCTCTAGTTAGGAACTTATTCTCTTGGCAGAGCTTTTCCAACCAAACACTTGCTAAATGTTTTTAAAAATTACAGTTATTGTTTACCAAAACCATTAAACAAGGAAAGAAAATAATCTCCTTGCATGTAAGAGAACAACACACACACACACACAAATATATAATTATTCATACTCAAAATAATAACTTATGATTAAGAAAATTACTCGCAATTTAAAAACATTTATATTATTTGTCTCCATTTTTGTAGTAAATATAAACAATAAGTTTTTTTTTCTTTCTTTTTGTTTTTTTTTGTTTTTGTTTTTGTTTTTTTCGTAAAAGAATTATTTCCAAAAGTGTGAGCAAGATGCAAAGGAACTAGAAGGAATGCTGTAGAATTAGTATAAAGGAGATATCCAAAGGAAAGAGCAGTGAAGGGAGGCAAAGCTGATTTCTGGTCTCTGGTGATATGGGAGTCATGCGCTGTCCTGCCAGGGAAGAGCTAAGCATTCCTCTGTTCCCTCCACTCGATCTCCTGTAGGAGCTGCCCATTGATCAAAGCCTACCACAAGCCAAAGGGCACAGGAATACATTGGTATTGTTCATACATGCCCACAGACTAGTGAAGAACATACAGTAGATATGGAAACTCAAATGGAAGATGTCTGGCTTTTCCAGATAGTTAATTAAAATGCAGAACAGGGCAAAGTGAAGAATGAAAGACTTTGGCACACCTACTGAAATCATTCCAGTTAGATACTGATCTATTTAACAGACAGATGTAGTCAATATAAAGCATATTAAATGTGGAAAATTTCCCTCCATTCTTTTTTTTTCTTTCAGTTTTTGTCCAGGGCCAGGTTTAAACCCACCACCTCCAGTATATGGGGCCAGCCCCCTACCCCTTGAGCTACAGGTACCACCCAATTTCTCTCCATTCTTAACACACTGATGCCTTTTTCTTCTGTCCTATTTACAAATTTATATTTACTGTAGTCTATGCTATACATTGAGATGAAAAAGATGGCTCTGGTCCCTATTTCCCAACACAAATCATTTATAATGATAACAGCTCTTCTTAACTAAACTGAAGTAATTTGCAAAACATCTCTGGGCTACTAAGGAGCTATCCCAGTTCCTTGGCCTCAAAATCTCATGATTTTAACTGTTACATTCTACTACTAAAATAACCCTGAATTTTTCTTCCTTATCTTGATGTTTGTTCTATTCTCGCAAGGGCAAAGTGAGACCTTTGCCTCATTTCCCTAAAGTGAACTCTCCTGAAGCACTCTTTTTAGGACTACCAGAATCTACAACCCCTCTGAAATGCTCACATACACTCATTTGAAATGTAAAACAAACCCCTTATTTATGACAAAATACTTACAACCCTGATGCCATAATTAAAGTCTGTCTCTAACAAAGCTGGTTCTCTTCATTGCTTATGATAGGCTAGATTTTGACATCCATGGCATAATTGATATTCTTTGGAAGTAGGACCCACTCTTTAGTTTGCCTGCAGATTCAAGTTAACAGTCCTCATGGTTAAGATAATCTAATAGTCAGTTCAACCAAGAATAATGAGATAGAACAGAGTAGAATCAAAGAAAAACCAGAACAACTTCTCGGTTATTTTTTCTAGTTGACATTATTAATGTTTATAATCTTATTTTTTTGTCCTCTACTAGATAAGCCTTACCAAGTCATGTTAGGCCAATACAGATGGCTATATGATGTGGCTGTGCATGTATGTGTTTGTGTGTGTGACTGTGCTTTCATCTTTGGCACTCTGGCTTCTGGGTGACCTGATAAACCTTCAAAAAGGTAATCCAGAAACTTTACTATGATACCATAAGTTTCACATATTTAAGCATATTGTAGAATCCTTTATATCATTTTGACACTAACAGAAGATATCCCCCTGTGTAAGTGCACAAATATACACTGAGTTATTTACTAGGAAGAGTATTTAAACATATATTCTTATACTAGAAACATACCAGATAAAATTAAAGGCAGCAAAAAAAAAATTACTAGATAAGTTGAACACAAGATAGAAAATGTTTACAAATTAATATATAAAGTCTTAACTATCCACAGACTTTAATTTAGAGTTTTGCAACCCTATATTTGGTATAGAATAACAACACTAGATAGGAAGAAGATTCATAAAAATAAATTTACCCGAAATGGTTTCTTTTAGCCCCAAGAGTATATGCCTTTGAAATTTAATGATTTAATATTGTAAAACAAAACAAAACAAAAACCCTACTTTTTTGGAAACAACAATCATAGATATTAATTGCCATAGGCACTTCAAAAAATTCTTCTCATGCTATCTACTGTTATTTTTTCATCATCCTATATAGTACAGCTTATTAAGTAATACTTTTTTTAACTGTATAAAACCAGAATTTCTTAGATTCGGTTGGGTACACCCAAAATGGGTTATCCCCTAACTACAAGGGAAGCTCTTTTATTTTAACTTGTTTAATTTTAATTTTAACTATTTTATTATTTTGACATAATAAACTTAAGAGAATATGCTGCAGCTATAATCAGGACCTTCTTGATTCCAGCAAAGTGGATTTTATCTTTGTGATGATGGTTAATTTTATGTACCAATGTGGCTGGGCTGTGGTATCCAGGTTTTTGTTTTATTTTGTTTTTTAATTGATCAAATGTTAGTTTAGATGTTGCTGTGAAGGTAGTTTTTTTAACATTTAATTGCCATTAAAATCAGTAAACTTTGAGTAAAAAAGATTACACTCCATAATGTAGGTTGGTCTCATCCAATCCATACAAAGTTTTAAGAGAAAAGACTGAGGTTATTGCATCTTCAGCTTGTCTTCCTGCCCTCATAATCACAAGAGTCAACACTTTCAAATACTTTCTCTCCCCCACCCCATACCTATATACATATGCATGCACATACATCTTTTTGGTTTTATTTCTTTGGAGAACCCTAGTATCTATTTGTTTTTGGATTTAGGCAGAGTTTCACATGTAATTTAGGTAGTAAGGTTAACCCCTATTATCACTATAAACTCTGTATTACATTTATTACATACTTTTATTACATTCTTCAATAAAATAAATGGATAAATCCAAGTTTCTATGTTCCTTTAGTTTTCAAATCAAGTTTATCTCAAGTTTTGAAAATTATAGGAAAGCTATTACATAGGAACACATAGAGACTTCCAATTTATCAAAATGTTAAAAGGAATTAGAAAGTCCATTCCTTGTTATATTTAAATGTTATTTATTCCAAAATTTTAAGAATCTATAACATGGAATACTTTACACAATCAACTTCAAATCTGATAAAATTTATCTTGCTTATCTTAAACTTTTCATCATATGTAATGTTAGTTAATTTTATATTTAATATTCAATAGAAAACTGGCGTTGGCAAACTATCTCTTTGTCATTCACAATTCAAAATAAATGTCCACATAACATTAAAATGAACAAGTTAGAGGTTCTAGAGAAACATATGGTGATATGCTTTTAACATTAAACATTAAATAGTAAACATTTGTTTACTGTTATTCTATAAAGAGAAACTTAATCAATGATTTACTGAAAATTTGTTTTCTTTTTGAAAAAGCTATAGCAACAACAAGATCAAAATGGAAGACGGGAGTGTTTGCATTCTATTATACAAAACACTTAAGCTTTCCTATTATATTATCTTCAACAAATTTTGTTTAACTTTATTTTGGTAGCTACATTAATTTTAAGCTTGGTTTACTATTAGGTTAAATGCTGCTTATCATAAAATTTGGAACATTATATTCGTATATTTTTATGATAGTATTAATAAATTCACCTCATAATGTCCATCTCTAGAATCATAAAGATTCTTGCACATATATCCCTTCTATAATTGTCATCTGAGAATGTGACAACCATTCCAGTTAGTTTTCTCCAAGTTACTAGTAATATATATAAAGTATTCTGTGTTTAGGTACATTTTTAAAGCCATGCCTTCACAAAAATTGCCAGAAACTATTAAAAACTTTAGAACTTGCTTGACTCTATTTTTATGTAGCCCTTACATCCTATTTTCTTCAGAGATGATCTTTATGAAAAATTAAATACCATATTTTTAACATTTTCTGTTCACAATAATTTGTTGTCAAAAAATATTGTTGTATAGTATACTTTCCTATATAATGCTTTCAAGGGTTTCATATTATTACTTTTAATCAAGACCATATGTCTAAAGCTTGTGACATCTAATTTTTCATGTCTTTATAAATTTTGAAAGCTTTTGGTTCACTGCCATCTTTAAACCTTTATCTTTTTAAAAAATTATATTAAGTTTCACTTACTTTTCTTATAAATAACAATCTTGACAAGGAAATTACTATTATTTAAAGAAATTAAAGACTACAGTTTTTATGTTCTCTTACATCCAGAGATAAATTATAAGATCAGCCGTATCATTTGCTGAGAAATTAAAAGGGAATATTTTTTCTAAACTGCGTGTGTGGTTCTCATAGTCTCGGCTCTTCACCTGCCCTGACCAGGTCATCATTCAGAATTTGACAATACTGAAAAATTTCATAAGTATAATGTAAATATTTAACTTTGAAACCTTTTTTCTCATTATTTCTAGACATAAACTAAGATTCCCTCATTTCTTTCCTGCCCATTACAATAATCAACTTCCCTGTGATAATTTTTACATATGTGTTTCTGTAGAAAGTGAAAAGCCCTTTGAAAACAGAAATGCTAAAGTATTCATCTTTAACCTGGACAGAGAAGGGAAAATAGTTTCTCATTATTATTTTATGTTTATAGTTTACTTACATTTACTTTGTCATCTAAATAAGCAGAATTATTTCCAAATTAATAGCACTCTTCTTAATAAAATTTCTAAAATAAAATATCATAAAGTCATAATTCAAACTCTCTAATAACACTGGTACCTGACCAAAGAGGTTTATTTTCCCCAAATAACAAATAGCCTAATAACTTTATTTTTCTTAATGTAATTTTATGGTTGACAACATTTTTGGAAGTCACCAATAATTGTTTTTATATATGGTTTTATATAATTACTCACCATATAATTTCAGGCCAATGTTTTCAAAATTCCAGAGCATTTGAGAGTATCCACATAGCCACTTGAATTGACCTGTCATCCTCCTTTTCTATGTGCTTTATTATTAAGATAATTATTTCCAGTTGTGTAGCGAGCATGTGTTATTTTAGAGATAAGTGGCCTGTTCAGGAGAAAGTAGCAAACTTTAAGTGGTTTAACAATATTTGGATTTTATTTATTTATTTTGAGACAGAGTCTCACTTTATTGCCTTTGGTAGCATGCCATGGTGTCACAGCTCACAGCAACCTCCAACCTCTGGGCTTAGGCGATTCTCTTGCCTCAGCCTCCTGAGTAGCTGGGACTATAGATGCCTGCCACACACCCGGCTATTTTTTGTTGCAGTTTGGCCAGGGCTGGGTTCAAACCCACCACCCTCAGAATACGAGGCCAGCTCCATACCCACTGAGCCACAGGCACTGCCTGGATATTGTGTATTTAATTTTTGTGAACTTGATGCATCTATGATTTACTTATCCAAGAAACTTATTGGCTTAGTTGAAAATGCAGAAATATAAAATACCTGAAAATATTAAATAATGATGCCTTCCACCTTTATTCTGTGTATTGATTTTAATACTATGTGTTTTCCAGTTAAAGACATCCATTGATGTGAGGATGTTTGAAATTATTATTGAGGAATTGTATACACAAGAGAAATCACTGCTTAGCATTTATTTTATTATTTGATTTTGGTATATTTATTAGGAGAGTACATTAGACGTACTTTATAACATTTAAAAAACTTCATAATAAATAAAAATTTGTGTAGACCTTTATTTATTGGAATTTGGTACAACTTTCAGTTGGCTTCTCATATGCCTTTATTTAATAAAATTTTGTTAAAGAATTAATAATAATTGAATTACATTTCAAAAAATGTATATTCCAAAATAAGAAGTTTGGTGCCAATATATTTAACCAATATAAGAAGCATTCATATTATTTCACTATCTTGGCCCATTGCATTTAGTCAGAGGCATCCACTGGCACAGGGAGTTAGAATGCTACAGAGGACATGATAATTTATTTTTATTATAAATGATACATTTTTTAAGTATCTTTAATGTTAACTCTTGACGAACATAGTTTATTGGGGAAAAGCACTATTATAATGTAATCATAAAATTATCATTTTGCAACCATTTGAATTCACATTTAAATAAAAAAATGGAGTTATGGATTAATGGAATGGAATAATTAAATTATGTTAAATTTTCTCTAAATCTAATCAAATTTGGAAATCAATGTATGCTTTAGATTGTAATTTAAAAAAAAAATACCCAAACAAGCTAATCATGAAGTAAAATAAATGAATCTAGCCTATATTATTAAATTTTAAATATATATTTGAAAGCTATAATATAAAATACACTTCAATTGCAAAATAATTTGTGAGCATTTACAGGAAATTTTCTCCAGTAAAAGAATGATATATCATAATCAATTACATTTTTTTTAAAGTCAGTTATACCACTGGCTTATTGGTTCTTTGTTTCTTTTAAGAAATAAATTTAATACATAACTCTTTCTCTAATGTTCTAGAGTCTTAGACACACTGTCTTTACTCATTTACACATCTGCTTGTTCATCAACATTTTTATCATGGGGAAAGAGGAAGAGGAAATCCTTTATGTATTTATTATAAATTTATAGAAGACAGGTAAACTCAGTTAGAGAAGTGCCTGGAACTTCAGTAAGCAATCTGCTTAAGGACTCAATTGGACTGGTGCGTTAGTTTACAATGTCATAAAAACTCACCATGGACAGGAGGTGGGGGCCCTCTGGTAAGGGCTCTCTTCCCATCTTGCAGATGGCCACCTTCTAGCTGTGTCCTTACAGATGGAGGGAGAGAGCCTATCTTTATGAGCTCATTTAAACTTAATTACCATCTAAAGACCCTATCTTCAGAAAGTGACACATTGGTTGGTAGAGCACCAGCATAGTAATTTAAGGGAAGCACAATTCAGTCCACAGAGTTTATATATCTAAGCTGACTTACATATTAATACTTTACTGGGTACTTGTGGAAGTCTGATCATACGGGATGTTGGGATAAAGGAGCTTTTATATCTCATTTATCCCAAACAATAATTGTTTTTATATATATATTTTTAAAATTACTTAGGGCTTCTCCTTCTTTACACTGCATTTCCCCACAGTGTTTCTGGCAGGGCAGTTAGACATTTACACTTCAGTACCCTCAAAGTGGAAAATTATTAGGTTGTCTTACAGTTTAGTACTACAAATGGCATAGAATCCACTCCATTTCATTGTATTGTTTATTCATAAGACAAGTTCAGATTTAATGCAGGACAGAAATATACAAGGCCATGAATATCAGGACACAGGGTTTATAGGGTCTATTACAAAAACATATGATGTGTTTGTGTATACATATTTCCATATGAATTTTGTGGACTGATAATTAAGTTGCTGAATATCACTGCAATCATCTTTGAAGTACCTCCCTTGGGAAGCTATACACTGATGCCAGAATCTAGTCCACCTTCCAAAGATACTTTAGAACACCTAGTCTGGAATAAACATCAGAATTGTCACCATATTACCCTTGATATCCTGAATGTGATCAAAACGTCTTCCTTTCAATATTTCCTTTATCTTTGCATAAAGAAAGAAGCCACTGGGGACCAGATCTGCTAAGTAGAGAGGGTGTGCCAATATAGGCTTTTGTTTGGCTAAAATTTCCTTCAAAGACAGGGCTGTCTGAGATGGTGCATTGTCATGATGCGAAAACCATGCATTATTGGTGAAAAGTTCAGCTTATTTTCATCTAACTTTTTCACACAGCCTTTTCAGCACCTCCAAATAATAAACTTGGTTAACTATTTGTTCAGTTGGTACAATTTCATAATAAATAATCCCTGTAATACCCCAAAAGGTGAGCAACACTGTTTAGTCCCTTGATTAAGACTGATGAAATGTTTTGGTCATGGAGAATTGGTTGCCTTACATTGTGCATTCTTACATTTTGTTTTGGGGTCATACTGGTATGCCTATGCTTTATCATCAGTGGTAACATGACCCAAAACATCCTCTTGCCTCTCAAAACAGTCTTGGCAAATTGTGACTTTGCTTTTATTCATTGGTGAGCTCCTTCAGGACCATTTTTTGCACACACTTTTGTTCTCAAGCCAAGATTTTCAGTTAATATTTTTTTTAACTTTTTCTCTATTGATGTTTACTTGGTCTGCTATGCTTCTCCCAGTGAGCTAATGATTTCAATGCACAATTTGACAATTTTTTGCAATGTTTTCATCAGTTCTGCTGCGCTGGCCACCCTGACCTCTCTTCATCAGTGACATTTTCTAACCCCTCAGGAAAACATTTAATCCATTTGTACATTGCCATTTTCATCATGGATCACCCTGATAGACTAACATGTCCATGATTTCATGTCCACTCTTACCAAGTTTAACAAGAAGTGTAATGTTGGTTTGTTGCTCTAATTCAAACTATAACACACTGCACATAAAAATAGGCAATAACAATAATGAATGCCACTCAGAAAAACACCAGCACAAGTTAACATGAACACAGCTGCAAGATACTGATATACCAAGTTATTGAACCCTTATTGAGTTGTTTGTACAGTGCTGCCAACTTAAGTGCATGGTGGCAAGTTCATGAACTTAATTAATTCTCAGATCTTGAATATAGTTCAATTTTTTTTTTTTTTTGAGACAGAGACTTGCTCACTCTGTTGCCTGGGCTAGAGTGGCATGACCTCAATCTACCTCATACAAACCTCAAACTCCTGAGTTCAAGTGACCTTCCTGCCTCAACCTCCTGAATAGGTGGGACTATAGGTTTGTACCACCATTGCCTGGTTAATTTTCCTATTTTTAAGAGAGACAGGGGTGTCTCTTTGCTCAGGCTGATGTTGAATTTCTGAGCTCAAGTGATCCTCCCGCATTAGTCTCCCAGAGAGCCGGGATTATAGGAATGAGCCTCCACATCCATACATATATAGTTCAAGTACTCATGTGTTATTTTCAAGACTATGAAAGAAAAACTATATTATCACAAATAATATAAGAAGAGCCCTACTGGGACTAGTTAAATAAGGAAAGTCTTAAGGGAAATAGTAATTAAATTGAAACACAAAGAATGAACAGGATTAATAATATCAACACTTGACAAATGCTGTTCCAGACAGAAGAATGAGTAAACATAAGATTTCTATAGTGAGAAAACAATATTTGCAAAACATTCTATAAGTCTCTGATCATATAGGCTAGCTTCTGACCTCATTGTTTACATTTAGGGGTTGTGACAAACATTAAGCAAATGCTTCTACAATTGGTGTTTTAATCATATTCATGAGAAAATTGGATGCTATTAGAGCTTATATTGTGTGGTAATATCTAACTCTGTTCAAGGAATGCAATTAATAAATGATGAGATACATCACCCACAATTTCAAAACCCAAAATATTCTGATTCACAATGCACAAGAATTCCAAAGATATTAGGCAATTTATTTAGCAGCAAAATTTCATCAGAAGAGATGAGGAGCTTTATGTAATTTTTATGCATCTCACTTTCACTGAATATTTACACATATACTAGAAAAATCATGTATTTAAATATGTATGTTGATTCAGAGTCTGCTGAGAGTGTTAGATAAATTAAAATCTAAAAATTTCTAAAGTAAAAAGGAAAACATATAACCTTAAGGTTTTCTGATGATGAGATATTCTCTTATATTTGCAGATTTTCCTGCAAGACTGACTTAATACTATACTACAAAACTGAACAAGGAAAGAAAGCGATGTGTATTTATAAAAAAAGGTGAAAAAATTTAAGGATGTCAGTAGAATGGCAAAATAGGAAGTTCCGATTTTTCTCTCTTCCTGGAAACACTTTTTTTTTTTTTTTT
>CAUYQV010109638.1:0-12702 GCA_963574575.1 Galagoides demidoff
ACATTTTTCTGTGGAAAGTTACCTCCCGCATGCTGCTGAATTGGATGGGGGATGGGACTCTGCATGGTATCTGTTGTTTTATTTGTCTTTAGATGCTTCAGAGCCTTTCTGTAAAGTAGAAATGAGACTTGGTCATAAAACCGTATTTTTCCTAGTCTGTGTTAAGATTACAAGAGTTTAGCAAGAGTAGTGATCTCAAAGAAATGGATATTGATAGTTGGGGGTATTTTTACCCTGATGACTTACCCTGATAGCTTTCTGTCAAACCAGGACATCTCTCCAGATTTGCCCTGGCCCAGGAGCTGACCTGGAGATTCAGGAACTAGGGTCCAATTTTAGAGGAAAAAGTGAATATTGGTTGAATATTTAAAAATCACTGTTGATTATAAACACTGAGTATTCAACCAGTTTTTTTTTTTTTTTTTTTTTTTTTGCAGTTTTGGCCAGAGCCAGGTTCAAACCTACCACCTTTGGCATATGGGGCTAGCACCCTACTCCTTGAGCTACAGGAGCCACCCTCAACCAGATTTTAATTACAAAGGTGACTAAGAGTTAGCATAACCTGGTGGTGACTTGTCAATGTGGACATTAATAATCATCCCTCCTAAGGTTATATAAGAGTAAAAACAACCTGCCTGCTCAATGCCAGCCTTCATGATTCAAAATATGTCACATTCAGTGATATCAAAGGGAATATACTTGCATGGCAGATAACCACCTGCCAATCAAAATAAACACCAGGGTACAGGTATGTTGGTAACTGGAATACAGAACAATGAAAGACTTTTGCTGCATATGGGACAAGAGCCACATGTATGGCATGATGGAGGAGTCTAAGGAGTGACTATTTTGAAGAACCTCTTCTGATGGAAGTTACAAATGCCCCACATGTGTAGAGGTGAAGCAATACCTGTTATTTTTAAGAACTTTTTACTTTTCATTGTATTTTAATAAGTGCTTTGGAGTGGAGTCAAGACTGCCAAAAGATCTGTGTAATTTAAAGAGTTAATTTAGGTTCAAGCTGGTAAATATATTGGCGGACATTGATCTTGGTCCTCTCCCTTGAGTGCCATCTCATGCAGCATGGGCTCCTCCCAGTCCTGCTGGGTTAGAGAACAGCAAAGGCAATGCCTTTAAAAAATTTACAATTCAGCTCAGTCCACCCTAATCTAATCATGGGCTCTCAGTGGGTAAAATTACCCCCTTCCCGAGAAGTGGGTTTCAATATCTCAGCTGTATTTCTACTTGGTTCCTTATTTCACATAACTTGGGTTGTGTTAGTCTTTACAATGGCTTGAAACCTTAATCACTCCCATCTGTTCAATATTACATGGTAATTTAGCAGTGACAGAGTACTAGGCTGGGAGCCAGTTTGATTCTAGCCCTGGCTTTGTCGCTAATTAGCCGTGTGACTTCAACGAGTTGGTCCATCTCCGTCTTGGTTTACAATCTCCCCTGAGCTGACCTAGCTTTCTCTATTCCCCTCTGACCCTCCCAGTTGGTAGGGAGAGGACGCAGCTCAAGGGAGAGAACTTTGAGTCAGGGAGAGAACTTTGAGTCTCCAATCGCAGGTAGTGAAGGTGGAGATGAAGGAAAAGGAAGCAAGGCATCCTCAGCCCCACCAGACACACAGCCCTCTCCTCCTCCCCGGATGTGTGTTCTTCCCTCTGGTGTAATGGAGGCCGTGTCCCTGCTTCTATCAAAGCCCAGATCCTGCAGTTGGGCTTTCAATCCACCCCTTTGTCTTTTCATATATTGTGCTACCTCCTTCTCTGCCATCAGCTCTGCTGGCTCCTGGATCAGTCCCAAAGTATACAAACATGCTCTCCTATCTGCCCATGATCTTTCTTGCCCCATGTGATCCAACAGTGACTGCTGCAATTCTCAGTTACCCATGCAGTCTGCCTTCTTGAAGGTATTGTCAACAGAAGATGCCCAGCACTCTCTTCAACATACTGTCTGCCCCGCCACGTCAGCCCTTTCTTATTCTCCCCATGTACATCATTCGTACCTTACCATTCTGTGAATAGCCCTGATGTTGTATGTTTTTATGTTACATTACGATGTCTAGGTAGACTTCACCTTAGAGGATCATAGTGCAATTTGATAAGATTTTTTCCTAGATACTTTACCCTGGAAGTGCCAACAATGTGACCTAAAAAACTATACCCTCATATTAATTTAAAATAAAAAACAAGTTAAAAAATATTTTTTCTCATATGATTTCTTGTGTGTCCTAGTCCCTCCTTTATCTGTGGTTTTGCTTTCTGAGTTTTCAGTTACCCATTGTCAGCTATGGTCTGAAAATATTAAGTGGAAAGTTCCAAGAATGAACAATTTGTAAGTTTTAAATTGCGTGTCTTTCTGAGTAGTGTGATGAAATCTTGTGAAGTCCCGCTCTGTCCTGTCTAGAAAGGGAATCATCTTTTTGTCCAAGGAATCCATGCTGTCTGTGTACCCATCTGTTAGCCACTTAGCAGCCATGTCAGTCATCAGATTGGCCATCATGGTACTGCAGTACTTGTGTTCAAGTGACCCTGATTCTACTTAATGGCCCCAAAGTGCAAAGGTAGTGATGTAATTTTGATACGCTGAAAAGGAGCCATGAAGTGCTTTCTTTGAATGAAAAGGTGGAAATTGTCAACTAAATAGGGGAAGAAAAAAAATCCTAATCTGAGGTTGCTAAGATTGATAATAAGAACAAATTTTATCTGTGAAATTATAAAGAAGAAAAAAAATTTCTACTAGTTTTGCTGTCACACTTCAAACTGCAAAAGTTAAGGCCACAGAGTGTGACTAGTACTTAGCTAAAATGGAAAAGGGATTAAAGTTTCAAGTGGAAGACTGGAACGGAAATGTGTTCTGATTGATGGTCAGCAGGTTGGGTGCTACCTAAGGTTTCAGGTGTCCACTGAGGTCTTGAAACATATCCCCCATGAATTAGGGACAGAACTATAGTTACCTATTTAAAAATTGGCTTAATTTTCTATGTCCTATTACCACTTTTCCCCAGTGACCCAATGCCACTATGTACCACTTTCTTAATATTTTTGATATTTGGAGAGCATCCATTCCCTTTGGGGTTATTTATTTATTTATTTATTTTTGCAGTTTTGGGCTGGGGCTGGCTTTGAACCTGCCACCTCCGGCATATGGGGCTGGCACCCTACTCCTTTGAGCCACAGGGTTTTTTATTTTTTAATTTAATTAAAAAAATTTTTTTAGGGACAGGCTTTTTCTCTGTCCTCTCAGGCTACAGTGCAGTGGCATCATCATAGCTCAGTGCAGTGTCAAACTATTGGACTCTAGGAATCCTCCTGCTTCAGCTTCCCAAGTAGCTTGGACTACAGGTATGCATCACCACACCTGGCTAACTTCTGATATATTTATAGAGGTGGGGTTTTGCTATGTTATCCAAGCTGATCTTGAACTCTTGGGTTCAAACAGTCCTCCTTCCCTGGCCTCCCAAAGCTCTGGGATTATAGGCATGAGCCACCATACCTAGCCTACTTGTTTTTCCTGGACACGACCACCTGGGAATCCTCATTCTTATGTTCAGATCTGAACCCGTTGCTCTCTAAGTCTGCTGCTCAGCTGTCATCCGGGGACTTCTCTTGACTTTTGCTTGGTGACATAAATGTGATTCAAGAAATTTTATCTGGCAGCCATTTGTGGGACATAGTGGAGCCAGGAGAGATAGGTGCAGGAAAACTAATTCAGAGGACTTTTGAATGAGCTCAGGCTTGAGATAATAAGAATTTTCGAAGTATGCTTATCAGTGAGGTGGAGACTCCTTCCTGGTTCAGTAATAGTATGTCCAGATGAAAATATTATTAGTGTTAGTATTATTAGCATTATTACTGACAGCTCAGGCATGGGAGCGATGTCACTATGAGCACCATAGGTAAGAAATTTACACGGGAGTTAGATTTTACACAGTTGTGGGAGGTGAGGGGAAATTTAGAGATCAGAGGGTTCACCAGCTGGTCAATATGAGAAACCAGACATGTCCAGCCACCGTGATGGGATGATTAGGAGGACGGGAAAGTCTGTAGTCCTCAGCCTCACATCTGGTGACGGTGAGAGGCTGCTGCTTATCAGCAGGGCCACCCATCTGGAGGAACAGCTGGGGCACAGGAGAGCCACTTCTACTAACCACCATGACCTCCCGAGAGAGGTGGTGACTGCTCTTCTCCTGTTTCTATAATCTCTTTTGACCAGCTCTCACCAGGAACCATTTAGATAAGGAAAAGATAGTTCCTGCTTAACCAAGCTATTAACCAATTGTCTTGAGCTGAATTGTGCCCTCATCTCCCCCAAACCATATGTTAAAGCCCTAATCCCCAGGATCTTAGAATGTGACTGTATTTGGAGATGTTAAGGGGCTAATTAGGGTGAGATGAGCTTCTTTGGGTGGGTTCTAATCCAAAACAGGTGATTAGGACACAAACAGCCATGGGGTGAGGGGGTCAGGGAGAGATGAGGTGAAGATGTAGGGAGAAGATGGCCACTTACAAGCCAAGGGGATAGACCTCACAAGAAACCAACCCATTGGCACCTTGACCTCAGATCTCCAGCCTCCAGGACTGTGAGGAAATAGATGTCTATCGTTTAATCTCCCCAAACCGTGGTACTCTGTGACCCTAGCAGGTGAATCTGCTGATCAATCTAGCATGATGCCTTATATCACATGTTGCTTTATACCCTGCAGAGTGTTTTGGGGTGCTACTGAGAGCCCTTACTGGTAAGTACAGCCTCCACTTACACAGTGTCACTATATGAAGGCCGTGCTAAGCATTTCCTTGGATTATGCTTATTTCATTTAATCCACACAGCAGCCTTTATGACCCAGATACTATTATTTACATCCCCATTTTACAGATGAGGAAAATGAAGCACGGAAGCTGCATAGCTTGTGAGTGTCGCGGCCAGGACCCCAGCCCTGGCGTCTAACTCCACAGCTTCTTCCTGCCCTGGACTCTTCCTGGCCTCTGGACAGCTCACCTTTTCAACTTGTACAGCGTCACATGCATATCCCAGGCTCAGTCTTTCTTCCCCTTTTGGTGTCAGGAATCTAACTCAGTCTTTCTTCCCCTTTTGGTGTCAGGAATCTAACTGTCCTCTTGCTGGGTTTCTGCTTTTGTTCCCAGCCGGGGAACCCATGTATATTTCCCATGGCGCACACAGGGCCACGTGCTGCCTGACGGTAACAGGCTGGGACTGCAGCTCCGTGCTCCCCAGAGAGGAAGGCCTCATGCCAGGGGGGTGGACTTCCCACATGATGTAGGATTATTCAGATGGCAAACAAAAGCCAGATACATTTCCTTCTAATACAAAATTTGATTTCTAAGTCACTTCTCCTTGCAGTGGCCAAAAGAATTCCCCAGCCTGAGGTCATGGGATTACTCAGCAGATTGAAGTCCCCAGGCCTGCAGTTCTAGAAATCACATATTTCTGAAACTTTTTTTTTTTTTTGCTCGTACCAAAATTCACTAGAATCTGTTTAAAACAAAAAGGTACGTCTAGTTGAATATGCTAGTGATCTCTATGTGACTCTACAATAGCAGATTAAACTGTACTTGAAACAAAGAGGCAGCAACCAGCCATATCAATGCCAAGTGAATCCATTAAAACAAAAGCCAGGCTTCAAGTTGTCAATGAGTCTGAGTTATAATTACCCACACCGCTCCCCCAAACAGGTAGTTAGGTTCTGCTTGGGGCTTCTGAGTGAAGTGAAACCCTATTGTGACATTAAAAAACACGCAATTCCTTTGCATTTTAAAAGACTCACCTGACACTTTCCCACTTCTACACCCCATCCCCCACATCCCCCATTGGGGAGCATGCCAGACGCCGAGCTATGTAGAGATGGAAATCGCACAGTCACAGCAACATCTAATGAGCTCTTAGCACGTTCGCGAACGTTATGAAGGTTTTGAGATACGCAAAAACCAAGAAATATAAAATCTGCGCAAATGGAAACAAATGAAAGCCCCCGGCAACCCTGATGAGCTGAGCAAGCTGAAACTCGCCTGGTGAAGCCGAACGGCGCTGTTGACTGTGTTTCACGGAAGTGAAATAATGGACCATCACCCTGTCTGTCTCAAAACTTTAGTAGTGACCCACATAGCAGTCTCCATTCTAAATGCTGTATTTATACGGAGCTCTTTTAGTTCTCATGACACTTAGGAGGTAGATACCATTTTTATCTTTTACTGGTGAGGAAACTGAGCCGAAGGGGAGTTTACAGGGCTGAATGGTGGAGCCGGAACTGGAACCCTTGCCTCCACCCTTCTTGACCCACCTTGCTTGAAACTTCTGTATGCTCCTGCTCTGAAGAGGGAGTGATGAAAATGAATGAGACATTCTTTTTTTTTTTTTTTAGCACTTTATTAATACTTTTGATTCTAAACTTATCTTGTATGTAGTAGTGAACTTTGAGAAGGAGGGTGCAGACAGACAAGTCCCTTTCATCTTAAAGACACTCTCCCTCTCCCTAGTCACTAGTTTAAGACAGTTTAGTCCTGAACATTAGGACAGAGGTAAAGGCCTGAGAGGCTGGGGTGGGACAGGGCACTGAGTCCTGATGCTGTACTGGCTAGAGAGACAGGCACTTGTTCTCAGAGGTGTACACAGATGCCCCCAATCCCCTTAGAGGATGTGACCCCACCCAGAACAACCAGGTTGTCTCTTACTTTAATTTTACTGCCCAGCTTCTTAACAAAGAGCAGCTGTATCCATTGGGGCTCTTAGTTATAAACCATAGGAGCCAATTCTGGTGAACAAAAGCAGGGAAGCTGACGACCCCAAGGATACCAGAGATCTCACAAAAGGGGTGGGGAGTCTACAGGAACCCTCTTCAGAAAGCGTTAAGGGTCTGACTGTCCAGAAGCAGGCCATTGGTCCATGGAAGCAGGAGGGCTACAATGAGTTGGAGAGAAGGGAATAGGAAAGCAAGACCAACTTCCAGTAAATTTGCACAAAACCCCCTGACTTCAAGGGGAAGTAAACAAGGAACCTAAAGTCTGAGAAGGGGGATCCAGAGATGTGTAAACAGAGGAGAGACCAGATCTTGTCTTCTGCTTAATATACATTTCTTCTTCCTGTTTATGGCCTTGGAAGCTTGTGGATGAAGGAAGGGGGTTAGGAAGGGTTGTCTGAAAAAGCAATCTACTCTCAGCTGCCACTGGCTCTGTCACTCTGCTAATCCCAAAGACAAAAAGTGAGTGGAGCATGGATGCCCATCTAATGGGAGTGCGCTCAGCCTTATTATTGCTTTTTTATTCTCCTGCGTTTGATCCCACATGTTATTGGACCATAAATGGCACAAAGAGGTGGCGGATTGTCTGCTTTATTCCTCATTTGTCAGTATATTTAGTAAAGAAAGGAAGCAAAATTATTTCCTAGCTGATGCTGGATTATGAAGCCACCTTAAGTCCTGACGTTGATGGGACAGAGATGTTTAAATGTTTTAAAGGCACATACCTTTTAAAGAGCTATGAGATTTCTATTCTTTTTAAAGGCTAGAAATTAGCAACTGGAATGGGAAGTGACAGCAAAGATGAGAAAAAGACAACCTGAGTAATTATTATTATTTTTTCTAACCTGAGTAATTATTTTTATGCTGTCTCAGACTCTTGCCTCTGAGAAACTTGGAGTTGCTATTCTGACCCTTAGGATATATTTTCTAGTTTTGCAAGGTTGAAAATACAAATACCTTCTTTATTGTTCAAGAGAAAATGCATTAATAATTGTCACATTCCAAATACCAAATGTATTGACTCTCTTGGGTCAGCTAATAAGTATTAGTAGAGTGGGTATTGTGGTTAATTAAATAACATTAAGAAATTAGGGCAAACTCAGGACAATAATACAAGAGGGAAGACACTGTGCCATGTGAAGGAAGAGTGTATCGGTTGAAGAGTTCTTCCTTCAGTAGATACCTCCAAATCCCTTTTGGAGGTGCCAAGGGGCCTGGGGGTTCTGGGGGCAAAGGCAGAGTGGAGGTGGAGAGCAGGAAGGGTGTTGGGGGCCTCTGAAAGTGAGCACAAACTTTGGTAATGCTTCTCTTTTGTGTTCTAGATTTTGCTTAAGAAGTGTCTTGGGGATAAGAACGAAATGTAATGAAGTAATGTAATAAATGAATAAATGAATTTTAAAAGCTGGGCTGGCTTCATGGTCTAACTTCTGCAGTCAGTCACACAGGGCTCCACTCAGGAGGTCCCAGGCTCCCTTTAATGATACACTGTTGCTGTCTTGGAATTCCTCCTAAGATTGGAATAAGGAGCTCCACATTTTCATTTTGCAATGCGCCTTGCAAATTATGTAGTTGGTCTTGCATAAAAGCTGTATGAATACAGGCTGTACTGGAATATAATGAGTGCCTCACAGCAGGCTAGACTAGCAGTTGGCAAACTTTTTCTGTAAAGGGCCAGAGAATAAATATTTTATGTTTTGTGGCCCATACAGTCTCTTGCCTCAAGTACTCAACTCTGATATTATCGTTTGAAAACGGCTATAGGCAATCAGTAAGCTAGCAAGTTTTGTAAACTTTAGAAAAACAGATGGGCTAGATTTGGCCAATGGACTAGTATGTCAACCCCTGGGCTAGACAAATTCTTGATTTTAGGTTACCAATAAGATTGTCCAAGAGATAAATAGGTGGGATGGGCAGTATTCTACTCCTCTTAACATGCGTGGAACACTTTCATAATTTTTACCGTAAGGGAACTATTCCTACTCTCGCTTTCCTAAGTGTTAATACCATGTATTATGCCCAAAGCTTTACATGTATTTGTGTAATTTATAATCCCTCAACCTCATGAACTGTGAGTTAATATCATCTTCATTTTTGAAAAGAAACCAGGCTTCCAGAGATCAACCAAGTTATGCAGTAAGAAATTGGGACCCAGAACCCGTATGTGCACCGTGACGCTGCATTGTCTGGCTGGGGTGCAGCAAGCTATTGGCTGTCAGCATTGTTTGCAAATACAATATACGTGAATGATTTATTTGTTTTATTTTAAATAATATAATTGATTTTATTTATATTACTTATAAGATTTGGTGTCAGCCTTACAAAAACATCTTCCTCCCTCACTATCAGGCTTTCTTGATGGGGATAAATTACAGCTTAGGACCTACACTCATACTTGCTCTCTGATTACCCTGGCAAGGGCTTGTGCAATATCACCCAGCCCAGGTTGCACACAGAAAACTGGCTGGGACTGCCGGGGAAGATGTGAGGACTAGGAAGGCGAAGGGGTTTGAAGGCTGCTGGGCACTAAGTACCTCTGCAGGCCTTAGACTAAGGTCAAAATGGTATTACTGTTCCTTTCAGGTAGCCCCTCCCCCCAGAAACTTGAGAGAATCTCTCATACATATTCTGAGGTCCCCAAATCTACCTCCTCCTCCAAACTCACGAATCCCAAACCAATCTTAACTACGTGATTTCTTATTCTTGATGTAGGATAATGGTGACGCAAGAGAAGGATAAAACCAGGGAATTTCTTCTCCATTGAAAATTTCCTCATTGTGATGGGGAGAGAAACAGGCACACAATCACCTTCCTGCTTCCCGCTGGAAATAACGATATATCCCCTGGGGCCAGGAAGAGGAAAACCAGGGGACTTTGAGTTCTAGAGAACTGTCCCCCACCGTCCAGGGAGAATGGCTCCTTGGTTTCCCCTACCATCTTGCTCTGCAGGACAGTTCAAGGAAGGCTTTCAGGCTCCTGATGCCACTGAGAAAAGGTGGGTTCTGAATAAGAGGTATGATGGTGGTTTCAAAAGGAAGGGGTCACTGGACAGAAAGAAAGGAAGAAAAGAAAAGAAATAGTCTTCAAATTAGGTAAATAAAAATTCACATTGGAAAATTTTTATGCATTTTTAATAATTATTCAACTATCATTTAAAAAGGCAATAAAACTCAATTTATTCTGACAAAATTCTGAGCCCAGAAGCCTCGTATGGTACCATTGAAAGATCAGCAATGTAAACTCAGCACCTAAGATAAGAAGTTATATTCAGCCCCCCGGCCAAGGTGTTATCGTGGAAATGATGCTGTTTTTTTTCAGCAATGTTTTTGTTGAATTCATAGAGTAATAATTTCAGAATTTAAAGATGTCTTTATTTTTCCCACTCAGAGAACAGCAGAGACAATTAAAATTAGGCCCCTCAGTTTCGCACAGAAGCTTATCGACAAAAGTGGAAATGGAACTATATCGTAATGATGTTTCTGAACAGCTCTCTGGAGTAAACAGTACAATGTGTAACACCAAGCAGAGGTAGGGACAGGCAGATAGGGACAGCAAATCAGGTATGACTCTCCTAGGCTGCTGAAGGGACCTGCTTTTGAGAAACCGTGCTACCCCAGAGTTGACCTCTCTCACCACCTCTTTCAATTCCTCATTTTCACTTCTTTCCTTCACTTTCCATATTTTTTCTTCCATCCAGTTTTTGTTTTCCCTCTCCCTGTCATCTTAGGGAGTCCTAAGAGCACCTTCCCAAGAGACAGGGAAGAAGGCCAAGAGTGAAGTTCCCAGGGAGCACTTAGAACAGCGGTTCTCAACCTGTGGGTCATGACCCCTTTGGGGGTCGAACAACCCTTTCCCAGGGGTCACCTAAGACCATCCTGCGTATCAGATATTTATATTATAATTCATAACACTAGCAAAATTACAGTTATGAAGTAGCAATGAAAATAATTTTATGGTTGGGGGTCACCACAACATGAGGAACTGTATTAAAGGGTCGCGGCATTAAGAAGGTTGAGAAGCACTGGCTTAGAATGACCTGTTTTCTCTAATTTAGTTCCAGACAAGGCTGACCATGGAACAGTTTGGTCATAAGGAGTGGAGATAATCAGGGTGAGCTGGGAACATGGGTGGTGGGGTGGGGAAGGGGCTGCCACCCTATACCTCACCATCCTCAGAACCAGCTCACCCCTCACTTACACTCACTTGCTTAGTACTCTAACAGAACCATGTTATACTCGAGCTGTGTGTAAAGCCTGTGTCATGCAGGGTAGTAATCTGAGGAGGGAGAAGCATGAAGGCTCTGGGGTATTCCTGCGGTACCCTTCTACTGAGATCAGCCCTAGTCCAGGTCCAGATCCTACACCCACTGCCAAATAGAGCTCAGAGCAGTGAAAAGGCTCCACTTCCCCCTGGGAGGGAGGCCTGAGGAAGGCAGGAAGGGGAGGGGCTGGACTTCCTGCAGACAGGTGCTCGGAGAAGTAACATGCTTGTTAAGACCTGAGGAGAGTTCATTGGCCTCACCAGTTCTGACATGGAAAAGGAAACTCCTCTCCCTGTTCAAGACCACACCTTGGTTTGTTCTTAGCATAATCTGTATTAGTTATCTAGTGCTATGGCACAGATTGCCCCCAAACACAGCATCTTAAAGATACCAAGTGTTTATTACCTCATAATTTCTGTGTGTCAGGAATCTGGATGCAGCTCCTGTGTCCTTGGGCTCAGGGCCTCTCCCAAGGCTACAGTCACGGAGCCAGTGGGGTGCACGTGTCTCAAGGCTTGACTGAGTTCCAGGCTCACCCCTTTGGCTGACGGGAGGGCTCAGGTTCCCTCTGGGTGCTGGTGGAGACATTGGTTCCTCCCCTCTGGCAGGGCAGTTCATGGCAGGGGTTTCCCTCAAAAATCAAACAAGTGTGAGCAGGATGGAAGTCACAGACCTTTGGTGACCCAACCTTGGACATGACACACCATCACTTTTGTTGTGTTTTATTCCTTAAAAATGAGTTCACTCAAGAAGGGCTCAGCCAAAGGCATGACTACCAGAAGGTGGGGATGACCAGGGACCACTTTAGCAGCTGTCCACTATAGACAACCAACTTGATGAGCAATCACAGTCTTTAGCCTTGAGCCTTTAAAAACCAAATCCACTCTGAAGGAATACAGATATATCACCATTGAAAACATTAAAAGACAAAATTGTTGTGAACTCTTAAAGCATTAAACATCTTACTGGTTGAAGAGGCTGTGTCTATGTCAGAGAAAACACCATCTTTGGGGTGTATAAAATCTGATGATGGTACGATCCCATCAATTCCATTTGCACTGTAATTTTTCCTTTCACGATGGGGTTTTTTGCATGTTGATAATTGGCATGAATAAAATTATTCTGTTTTCTAGAGTAAAAGTAAATTCCTGTGTGAGTCTAGCTCCTATTAAATTATAGAGGCCTTGAAATGGGCAGGAACGAGAGTAACTCCCTCACTTGGTTTGGTCATTTGAAGCCCCAGACGGGCAGCAGAGACCTGGGTACCTGAGCCCAGCTCCTCCTGGTAGCCTCATCTCAGACTACCACAGGCTGGCACCCACACAGCGTCACTGTGCTCCATGGGGACAGCACAGTGGGAAGGTGACACAGAACCAAGACAGACAGAGACAGGCTCAGATTCTCCCCAAGCAGCAGGTACTATCAGGGTGCTTTGCCTACCCATTTCTCTGTAAACACTTTGTTCCTCTAAAAATTTAATTCTCGGCTCGGCGCCTGTGGCTCAATGGGCTAAGGCGCCAGCCACGTACACCTAAGGTGGCGTGTTCGAATCCCCAGCCCGGGCCCGCCAAACAACAATGATGGCTGCAACCAAAAAATGGCCGGGCGTTGTGGCGGGCGCCTGTGGTCCCAGCTACTTGGGAGGCGGAGGCAGGAGACTCGCTTGAGCCCAGGAGTTGGAGGT
>CAUYQV010109642.1:0-25494 GCA_963574575.1 Galagoides demidoff
GCAGGCGCCTATGGTCCCAGCTACTTGGGAGGCGGAGGCAGGAGACTCACTTAAGCCCAGGAGTTGGAGGTTGCTATGAGCTGTGATGCCATGGCACTCTACCCAGGGGGATAGCTTGAGGCTCCGTCTCAAAAAAAAAAAAAAGAAATTGATTTCCAGTTTTATTTCACTGTGGTATGAGAAGTTAAAGGGTATTTTTTTAAAAATTTATTGATGACGTGTTTTGTAGCCTAACATGTGATCAATCTTAGAGAATGTTCTGTGAGCTAGTCAGAAGAATGTATGTTCTGTAGTTTCGGGGTAGAACATTCTCTAAATGACTGTTAGGTCATTTTCTAGGGTTATGTTTAGGTCTATTGTTTCTTTGTTTATCTTCTGTGTTGAGGATCTGTCCAGTTCTTTCAATGGGGTGTTTAAGTCAATTATAATGCTACTATTTATCATTTTGTTTAATTTGAACAAAGTTTGTTTTAGGAATCTGGACATTCCTGTAAGGTATGAATAAATATTTATTGTTAAGTCTTCTTGTTGGATTGTTCTCATCACCGTTATATGAGGTCACATAGTTAAGTTCTCAAATTCATTCTAGAAAAATTGGTACATACTTCATTGCTGAATATTACAATACTCACCTTTGAAGTACTCCCCTTGGGAAGCTATGCACTGACAATAGTACCTAGTCCAACCGTTAAATCAATTTTGTAATTATTTTTCTGGAACGGCCATAAGAACTGTCTGACAGTTAAGTTTGTCTGACAATTAAGTTTGTGAATTTATCCTAGAAAAAGAACTACATATGTAATTGCTAGATATCACTATGGTCACCTTTGGGAAGTTACACATTGACGCCAGTGCCTAGTCCACCATTCAAAGAACTTTTTATAGGATGATATCATGAACATAACTGTTAGGCCTCATACAACAACTCTGATGGCCATTTCTGAAAAAGAGTTCCCAAATCGCTTTAAGGAGAGGACTGGGTAATGGCATCAGTGCATGCCTTCTCAATGGGAGTACTTTGAAGGTTACCATAGTGATATTCAGGCACATAGCACTTTTTCTAGAATGAGATTGCAAACTTAATTATCCAACTTCATGTAGTGATCATCTTTGTCTTTCTTTCCTTGTGTTGACTTAAACTCTATCTTATCTGAGATTATAATGTTCATACCAGCTTTCGTCTGGTTTCCATTAACATGGAATACTGTTTTACATCCTTTCATGTTGAAATTAAATGACTCCTTATGGCTTAGATGTGTTTCTAGAGATAACAGATACTTGGTTTGTAACTTTTTTTATCCATTGAAACAGGCTATTTCTTTTCACTGGGGAATTCAAGCCATTCACATCTTTTGAAAGTACTGATGCATGTGGTGGATTTTGGTTCATCTTGTTGGGTAGACCCTTATTGTTTCCTTTTATCTCTTGAGCCATTGTAGTATCTGAACTTTTGCTTTTGGGTAGTTTTACATTGGTGGGTGTCTATTGCACTGATCCATATGTAATACAGACCTGAGTACTTCCACAGGGCAGGGCTGGTCTTTGCCAATTCCCTCAATGACTACTTGTCTGAGAAAAATCTTGATTTCTCCAACACGTGAGAAACTTAGTTTCATAGGATACAAGCTTCTAAGCTGGCTATTATTATGTTTTAGAAGGTTAAGTATGTGTCTCAAATCCATTCTGGCTTGTAAGCTTTCAGTTAAGAAGTCTTTAGTTAGTCTAATTGGTTTGTTTGTTTGTTTTGTAAGTTATCTGCACTTTTGCCTTACTATTCAAGTGCCTCTTTAGTGTCTACTTGGGCCAGCCTAATGATTATGTTACATGGTGACTGCCTCTTTTTCCTCTTTAAAATGAATCTCTCAGGAGTCTTGTGTGCTTCTTGTGTACATGGGTAATCTAGATTTCTAGAAAGGCCAAGGAAATTTTTCTTAATAATTCCTTCAAATAATTATCAAGAACAGTGCCCATAGCTCAGTTGGCAGGGCACCAGCCACATACACTGAGGCTGATGGGTTAGAACCCAGCCAGAGCCAGCTAAAACAACAATGACAACTGCAACAAAAAATGACTGGGCATTGTGGCAGGCACCTATAGTCCCAGCTACTTGGGAGGCTGAGGCAATAGAATAGAATCTCTTAAACTGGGCTCGGCACCTGTGGCTCAAGCGGCTAAGGCGCCAGCCACATACACCTAAGGTGGCGGGTTCGAATCCAGCCTGGGCCCGCCAAACAACAATAATGGCTGCAACTGAAAAATGACTGGGTGTTGTGGCAGGTGCCTGTGGTCCCAGCTACTTGGGAGGCTGAGGCAGGAGACTCGCTTCAGCCCAGGAGTTGGAGGTTGCTGTGAGCAGTGAAGCCATAACACTGTACCCAGGGGGACAGCTTGAGGCTCTATCTAAAAAAAAAAGAATCTCTTAAACTGAAGAGTTTGAGGTTCCTATGAGCTGTGATGCCCCAGCACTCTACCCAGGGTGGCAGCTTGAAACTCTGTCTTAAAATTAATTAATTAATTAATTACTAAAGTAAAAATAAATTATCCAAACCACGTGTATTTTCTTCTTCTCCCTCAGGGATTCTCGTGATTCTCATGTTTGGGTCCTATACCTAGTCATGTGTTTCTTGTAGGCTTTGTTCATTCTTCTTATTTCTCTGTTTTTTTTTTTTCTCTTTGACTGACTTGTTAAGCACAAAGATATTATCTGTAAGTTCTAAAATTCTTTCTTCTGTCAGATTAAGCCTTTTCTCATGGCTTCCACTGATTATTGTAATTATTTAAGTAAATTTTTCATTTCCAGAAGTTCTGTCGGGTTTTTCTTTAATCTTTCAATTTCTTTAGAGAATTTTTAATTCATTCCCTGCATTGTCTTTGTGGCTTCTTTATGTTGGGTTTCCATTTTCTCTTGTATTTCCACAGCTTCTTTATAACCCATGTTCTAAATTTTTTATCTTTCATTTCAATCTATTCATTTAGGTCAGTATCCATTTTAAATTGCCATTGTTTTCTTTGAGGGGTGATAATTCATATTAATTTTTCATATTTCTGGAGCTTTTTTACTAGTCCCTTCTCATCTGATTTTTCAATCAAGAGCCAAGGGTGATAGGGCTGTTTCTGAGACCCATTTGAGTTCTTCATAGGTTATAAGTATTAGCCCTTTGTCAGATGTATAGTTTGTAAATATTTTATTCCTTCTACAGGTTATCTATTTATTCTGTTGATTACTTCCTTTCCTATGCAGAAACTTTATAGTTTAATTAAGCCCCATCTATTCATTTTTGTTGTTTTTATATTTACTTTTGGGGTCTGAGTCAAACATTTTTGACTAGACCAATGTGTTCAAATTTTTGCTATGTTATCTTCAGAATTTTTATTGTTTTAGGTCTTATATTGAAACTTCAATTCATCTTTATTGCATTTGTATATATGATAAGAGATGGAAATCCAATTTAGTTTTTCTGCATAGGGTTATCTGGTTTTTGTGGTACCATTTATTGAATAAAACATATTACCCTCCATGTATGTTTTTGTCTGCTTTCTCAAAAGTCAGTTGGTTGTAGCTATAGTTTTATTTCTAGGTTCTGTATTCTTTTCCATTAGTCTATGTGTCTACATTTATATGTATATCATACTGTTTTAGGTAGGATAGCACTGTAATATAATTTGCAGTTAGATAATATTATGCTTCCACATTTGTTATTTTAAATAATATTTAGAATTTCTTGGATTATTTGGGTTTTTTTCAGTTCTGTATGACGTTAAAGTCTATTTTGTCTAAATACATGAAAAATAAAATTAGAATGTTGATGGTAATTTCCTTGAATCTATAAATGAGTTTGGACAATATAGACATTTTAACATAGTTGGTTTTTCCAAGCCATGAGCATGGAATAATTTTCTGGGTTTTTTTTGTGTGTGTCATTTCTGATTTCTTTCATCAGTATTTTGTAATTTTCCTTGTAGAGATATTTCATTTCTTTGGGTAGGTATATTCGTAGGTATTTTATTTTATTTTTGTAGCTATTCTAAATGGCATCAAGCTCTTGACTTGAGAAACAGCTTGATTTATACTAGTATATAGTAATGCTATTGATTTATGTGTTAGACATATTGTTTTTATAATTTAGAACTATATATTCATCAGCAATTTTAGAAATCTTTTGGTAGAATTTAGGGGCTTTTAGGTACAAGATCAAATTACTGGTAAACAAGTATAGGTTGACCTCCTCTTTCATGATTTGTATGCTCTTTCTTTCTGTTGGCTGATTTATCTATCTAGAACTTCTCATATTATGTTGAACAGAACTGGTGGCATTGGGCAAGCTTGTTAATTGGGCAACCTCCAATTTAGGGGAGATCTTTTAGAATTTCACTATTCTATATTATGTTGGCCATGGGTTTGTTATATATGGTTTCAATTATTTTGAGATGTGTTCTGTCTAGTTTTTTGATGGATTTTATCATGAAGCAATGCTGGATTTTATTGAAAACCTTTTCTGCATTGATTGATATGATCATGTGGTCTTTGTTTTTTCATTAAGTTCATGCAGTGATTCACATTTATTATTATTGTTGTTGTTGTTGTTATTATTTTGTTGTTTGGGATTTATTGAGGTTACAAAGAATTAGGTTACAAACTGAATTTGTTAGATAAAATCCCTCTTATAATTGTGTCCTACCCCCAAGAGGTGTGCGATACACCATGACAACCATGCCCCTTCCACCTCCTCTCTCTACTTCCTCATTCCTTTAATCCCCATTGTATTAGCTCATCTACTGCCCTCATATTAGAATGGAGTACATTGGATTCTTGTGATCCCTGACTAAGAAGAATGTGTTCCACCTCCATCCAGGTTAATATAAAAGATGTAAAGTCTATATGTTTTTAATGGCTGAATAGTATTCCATAGTATACATATACCACGGCTTGTTAATCTGTTCCTGGGTTGATGGGCATTTAGGTTGCTTCCACATGTTGTCTGTTGAAAATTGGGCTGTGATAAACAGTCTAACACAAATGTCCTTATGATAAAAACTTTTTTTTCCTGCGTAGTTGCCCAGTAATAAGATTGCAGGATCAAATAAGAAGTCTAATTTGAGTTCTCTGAGGATTCTCCAAGCTTATTTCCAAAAAAAGTTGTATTAGTTTGCAGTCCCATCAGCAGTATTAAAGTGTTCCCTTCTCTTCACATCCACACCAGCACCTTCAGCTTTGAGACTTTATGATGTGCACCATTCTCTCTGGGATTAGGTGATACATCAGGGTAGTTTTGATTTACATTTCTCTGGTGATTAGGGACAATGAGCATTTTTTTATATGTTTGTTGCTATTCATCTGTCTTCTTTACCAAAGGTTCTATTCATCTCTCTTGCCTAGCAATATATGGGATTGTTGGATCTTTTTTTTGATTAATTTGATTTCTCAATACATCCTAATTATCAAGTTTGGTCAGATTCATAATATGCAAATATCTTTTCCCATTCTGAAGACTGTCTGTTTGCTCTGGTTGTTGTTTCCTTAGCTATACGGAAGCTTTTCAGTTTAATTAAGTCCCATTTGTATCTTTTTATTGCTGTTGCAATGGCCACTGAGGTCATCTTCATGAAATCTTTCACCAGGCAGATGTCTTCAAGTGTTTTTCCTACACTTTCTTCAAAGTTTTTTATTGTTTCATGCGTTAGATGTAAAGCTTTTATCCATCTTGAATCAATTTCTGTAAGGGGTGAGAGGTGCAAGTTCAGTTTCAGTCTTTTTTTTTTTTAGACAGAACCTCAAGCTGTTGCCCTGGGCAGAGTGCTATGGCATCACAGCTCACAGCAACCTCCAACTCCTGGGCTCAAGTGAGTCTCCTGCCTCTGCCTCTCAAGTAGCTGGGACTACAGGCACCCACCACAATGCCCAGTTAATTTATTTCTGGTTGCAGCTTTTACTGATGTTTGGAGGGCCCAGGATGGATTTGAACCCCCCAGGTCAGGTGTATGTGCCTGGAGCCTTAGCCGCTTGAGCCACAGGTGCTGAGCCATAGTTTCAGTTTTTTACATGTGGATATTCAGTTCTCCATTTATTTAATACAAATTCTTTCATCCATTGTATGTTCTTGTTGGATTTATCACAGATCAGGTGGCTGTAAGAGGTTAGTTTCATCTCATGGTTTTCTATTCAGTTCCAAATGTCAATGTATTTTTGTGCTAATACCATGCTTTTTTTGGTCACTATAGCCTTATAGTAGACACAAAAGTCAAGTAAGGTGATATCCCAGGCTTTGATTTTATTACTAAGAATTGCCTTGTCTATATGGGGTTTCTTCTGGTTCCATAGAAAATGAAGTATTATTTTTTTCAAATTTTGAAAGTATAATGATGGTATTTTAATGAGGATTGCATTACTTCTGTAGATTGCTTTGGGTAATATAGATATTTTCACAATGCTGATTCTTCCTAGTCATGAGCATGGCATGTTCTTCCACTTGTTAATATCTTCTGCTATTTCTTTTCTTGGGGTTTCATAATTTTCTTTGTAGAGGTCCTTTACCTCTTTTGTTTTGTATATTTATAGGTATTTCTTTTTTTAATTGAAGCTACTGGGAAGGGAATTGTGTCCTTGATTAGCTTCTCATCTTGGCTATTATTGGCATACACAAAGGCTACTTATTTGTGGACATTGATTTTATATCCTTAGACATTGCCATATTTTTGATGATTTCCACGAGTCTTGTGGTTGAGTCGTGGGGGTTCTCTAAGTATAAGATCATACCATCAGAAAAGAGTGAGTGTTTGACTTCCTATGCCCCCATTTGGATGCCCTTTATTTCCTTCTCTTCCCTGATTCTATTGGCTAGAACTTCCAGAAGTATGTTGAACAGTAGAGGCGATAAAGGTCAACCTTGTCTGCTTCTACTTCTAAGTGGAAAAGCTTTCAGTATTACCCCATTTGGCATAATATTAGCTGTGGGTTTGTCATAGATGGCTTTAATCAGATTAAGAAATGTGCAACCTATGCTTAAATTCTTAAGAGTCCTAATTATAAAAGGATGATGAATTTTATCAAATGCTTTTTCTGCCTCACTAAGAGGATCATATGTTCTTTGTTTTTGCTTTTGGTGATACGGTGAATTATGTTTGTGGACTTGCATATGTTAAACCAACCTTGCATCCCTGGGATGAAACCAATTTGATTGTGATGAATGATTTTTTTTAATGTGCAGCTGTAACCTATTGGCTAGAGTTTTACTGAGAATTTTTGCATCTGTATTTATTAGTAAAATTGGTCTGAAATTCTCCTTTTTACTTGGGTCTTTTCCTGATTTTTGGTATCAGGATGATGTTTGCTTCATAGAACATACTGGGGAAGATTCTTTCCTTCTCAATTTTTTGGAATAATTTCTGCAGTATGGGTATAAGCTCTTCTTTGTAGGTTTGATAGAATTCTGGTGTTAAGCCATATGGACCAGGGCTTTTTTCCGTTGGGGGATTTTTTATTGTTTCTTTGACCTCAATTCTTGAAATCAGTCTGTTTAAGAGATCTTTTTCTTCTTGATTAATTCTAGGGAGAGGAAGTGACTCCAGGTATTGATCCATTCCCTCCATATTGTCAAATTTCTGTGCATAGAGTTTCTCATAATATTCAGAGATGATCTCTTATATCTCTGTAGCATCTTTTATTTCCCCTTTATTGTTTCTGATTGAGGTTATTAGGGTTTTTCTTTTGTTTTTGTAGTTAAGCTGGCCAAAGTTTCATTCATTTTATTCATTTTTTTTGAAAAACCCACTTTTTGTTTTCTTAATTTTCTGAACAACTCTTTTGTTTTCAATTTCATAATCTCTGATTTAATTTTTGTTATTTATTTTCTTCAGTTAGATTTTGGGTTAAATTGGTCTTATTTTTCCAATTCCATGAAATAGTTCATGAGTTTGTTTATGTGCTTGCTTTCTGTTTTTCAAATGTAAGCATATCATGCAATAAATTTCCCTCTTTAGACTGCTTTTGCTGTCCCACAGGTTTGGTTACTTGTGTCTTCATTGTTGTTATGTTTAAATAATTTAATTATTTCTTCTTTTATCTCTTCCAGAACCCAACTATCATTCAGCATTAGGCTGTTTAATCCAAGTCTTTGTGTGGGGATCAACTTTTTTGTTAGAGTTGAAATCCACCTTTATTGCCTTGTGGTCTGAGAAGATACAAGGTAAAATTTGAATTCTTTTGAATTTTTTGAGGTTTGATTTGTGTCCTAGGATATGATCAATTTTGGAGAATGTTCCATGGGCCTATGAGAAGAATACATATTCTTTAGCTTTGAGATGGTGTGTTCTATATTTGTCTATAAAGCACAGTTGTTCTAGGGTTATATTTAAGTACCTTACATCTTTGTTTAGTTTCTGTTTAGAGGATCTGTCCAGCTCTGTAAGAGAAATGTTAAATTCCTGTTATGATGGTGTTATGGGATATCATATTGCTCAGACTAATTAAGGTCTGTTTCAAGATTATGGCAGTATATAAGTTAGGTATATAAATATTTAAAATTAAAATGTCTTCTTATTGTATTATTCCTTTGACCAATATAAAGTGTCCATCTTTGTCTTTATTAACTTTATTTGCTCTAGTATCTGAAAAAAACGTTGAACCCCTCCTTTTTTGTTATTTCTATTTCTTGGAAATACTGTTTTTCATTCCTTAACCCTGAGTCTAGATTTATTTATCCAATCAGCCAGCCTGTGCCTCTTCAGTGGTGAACTTGGTCCCTTGGCATTTATTGAGAGAATGGGTAAGTGTGGTAGAGTTCTATTCATCTTATTTTGTGAAGGTCCATTGTGTAGTTTTATTCTTTGCACTATTGTGGAAACTAAGTTTTGACCTTTAGCTTCTGTGTGCTTTTCTGGTGGTCCATTGCAGTGGCCAGTGTTGAGGAGAGGTCTAAGTAATTACTGTGGAGCTGGTCTTGTTGTGGAGAATTTCATCAGTGATTGTATATCTGCAAAAGATTTTATTTCTCCATCAATTTTGAAGCTTAGTTTGGCATGATACAGAATTATGGGCTGATAATTGTTTTGTTTAAGAATGTTGAAGGTGGATGACCATGTTCTTCTGGCTTGGAAGGTTTCAGTTGAAAAGTCTGCTGTCATCCTAATAACTCTGCCTCTGCAGGTCAATTGGTGTTTAGTCCTGGTTGTTTTCAGAATATTTTCCTTAATCTTAACTTTGGAAAGTTTCATTACAATGTGTCTTTGAGAGGTTCTGTTTGAGCTGAGATGACCCAGGGTTCAATATCCATCTGAAAGGAGTGTTTCAGGTTCTGTAGTAAAACTTGGAAAGTTTTCATATATGACAGCCTCCAGTAGAGCTTCCATTTCTTTAGGACAATCTTCTTCCCTTTTAGAAATCTCTATCATTTGTATGTTTGAACACTTCATGGAGTTCTCTAAGTGCCTCTTCTGCTTTCTCTCTCTTCTTTTCTTCCTCTTTAACTACCTGGGTTAACTTGAAAACTTTAACCTGTAGTTCTGTGGTTCTTTCTTCTCTGCAGTCTAACCTACTTTTGATACTTTCTACTGAATCTTTATATTCTCTTGTTGTCTCCTACATTTCCTTAATCTCCACCATATCCTGTCTATATTCTATATATCTCTCATCTGTTTTTTGGTTCTATCTTTTCATTCCCTCATCCATTCCCTTTATTGTCTATATAATCCATATTTTAAATTCCTTTTCTGTAAAGTTCGTTCGTTCATTCTTTATCAGTAGAGTCTTATGCAGTAGCTGCCTCATGGTCCCTTGGGGGAGTTCCTCTATTTTGGTTTTTCATGTTGCCTGAATTTTTTTGTTGGTTTCTCCTCATATGTTCTTTTTTCTTGTTCCCTGGGACAAAGTGGACCAACACAGCAGGTTGTCTATGCATAATAGGACAGATCCATGGTGTGTGGCACACAGATCGAGAGCTGGGCACATGTGTGACCCAAGCTACCTGTACAGGGCAGCATGGGTCCATGATGTGTAATGTGCATAGATCCAAAGGTAGTGGCTGCACTAGCTTTCATCCAACAAGGTGCCTTTCAGGGAGCAGTGGCAATGGTCTAGATACCTCAGCAGTGGGCAGTGGGTACTGAGAACTACAGGTGCATGCACCACCCAGGTCACATAGAAAGTGCAGTTGAGTGGAACCACCCAGGTCTCAAAAATGGGCAGTGGGCCTGTGGTTTTCTTATCTTCCCAAGGTAAATTGAAACCATGGCATAGGAAGTGCATGTCACCTACTACAAACACACTCATGAACACCAGTATTCTGTATTCCTTTCCCACCTGACAGGGATGAGGATGAGACAGTAATCAAAGAACTGATCCTTTGGCAAAATAATTGTTCTGGGGTTGTAATGTTGCAATGATGCCCAGTGTGATGCCCAAGACTGACCAGACAGGCATCCTTTCTCTCAGAAGCAATACAGTTATACAGCCTCCAATCAGTTTGTGTAGTGGTCTAGAAGCCTGATGCAGTGGAAAGGCTCTACTGACAGTCCAGTTGATAAATATTCTGGGTTAGTGTGGAGCCTGAGATTTTCTTTACTGTCCCTCTCCCACGTGTGGGCACCTTTTCTAATTGCATCTGGTCCTGATGAGCAGCTTGTCCTATTTCTATTATCTCCACTTCATTCCCTCCTCCACACTGTGGATTCTTAGTGCTATTACTCACAGATTACCACAAAGTGGAGTATCTATGCATTATGTTCAATCCTCTCTGATGTGGCATTATGCAGTCTGCCACCATAGTTGAGATAATTAGTCATTTAAATTATTAAAATATTCAATAAATGGGATTAACTCTATATTTGACTAAGGAAAAAAAAGATAAATGATTAATATATAGTACAGAAGAATTAATTAGAACACATGACAGAGGAAAAAATAAAAAGATAAAAGAGACAATAACCTTGAAAAATCATTAGCTAAGTGAAAGGAGCAAAGGAAAAAAGTCACATGTTATATGATTTCATTATGGAAAATGTTCAAAATGGGCAAATCCAAAGAGATAGAAAGTAAATTAGTGCTTGTCAAGAGCTTCAGGATGAGGAGAATGGAGAAGAACTGCAAATAAGTAAGGGGTTTCCTTGTGTATCAATGAGGTTTCTCTAAAATTAAACATAAAAATTATACTTATTTTAGTATTTTTGTCTTTTAATCTTTACACTAAAATTAAGGTGACGTACACATCACCATTACTGTAGCCTTAAGTATTTCATTATGTGTTAACCATTACCAGTAATTTTATGCATTCACATGACAATGTTGCTCTTTATGTCCTTTCATTTCAACCTGAAGACTCCCTTTCACATTTCATGTAATGCTTCTGGTCGTGGCTCACTTTCTCAACTTTTATTGGTCTGAGAAAGTTTGTATCAGTCTATCATTTTGAAAGCCAGTTTTGTCAGGTATAGTATTCTTGGTAGGCAGGGTTTGTCATTTGTTTGTTTATTTGGTTTTGTACTTTGAATGTACTATCTCACTCCAATCTGTCCTGCAAGGTTTCCATTGTGAAATCTGGAGATAGTCTTATGTGAGCTTTTTGTGCATATGGCAATTCTTTTTTATTCTTCTCTTACTACTTTCAAAATTCTCTTTTTCTAGGGGGAAGATCAAGATGATAGACTAGAGACATCTCCTTTGTAGCTACTCTCAGTGAGACAGGGGAGAGAGAAACATCATTCTGTGGGCACACTGAAGCAGCAGGGAACTCCAGAAACCAACAAGGAGGTCAAGAGCTGTGGAAGACTGGCATAGAAGGCAAGTGCTTGGGCAGAGGAAGAGGCTGGCTGGCCCTGGTTCTGTGGGGAGGGGGGTTGTGTTTGTTTATTTTGTTATTGGATTGGGCTGCTCACTGGAGTTGCTTTGGAAAGGCTTAAGCAAGGAGGTGAACTTGAGCAGTGTCCAGAGGCCAGGATTGAATCATTAGGAAGGGTTAAAATCCCAAGCTTCATGACTAACATTGCACCACCATTATGGGAAGGCCACCAAGGAGGGATAGTCCATAGGGTCTTAGTGCATAGCCAGCTCTTGCATGAATGCTGAACTTGGGAAGCCATTCTTGGGGTGAGGTGAATGGCCCCTGTACCCTCAGGAAAACCACTTTGTGTCAGGGGGCCTGACTGAATGGTCAAGGCATGCCTCCTAAGAAATCTGGCGAGAGCTTCAAGATACCAATACTGCAGGAACTGAATGCTGGTAAAAAGACCAAGCCATGATAGAGGGCAAATAATTCAGGAAGATGGTACTGAGTATCCTTGGCAACTAGACAGTAGTTTCTGGCCCCCATCTTCTACATAAAAATCAGCCTATGTGTTTAGGGTCTCCTAATACCACAGCATCACCTGGGTTCCAGGCAATACATTGCAATATTTCTCTTATTTTGTTCGTTTTGTTGCTTGTTTGGTTTTGTTTGGTTGTATTTTTATTTTTTAATTTCTTCAAAAGCAAGAGCCCAATTTCTACTACAGTTTTTCAGCCTCTTTTTCTTTTTTAGTGCTCTACTTTTGGTCTTTCCTTTGGTAGAGATTATTATACTTTTCTCACCTTTCCCACATAAATTTCTAATACAACAACTAAGCCATCTCTTTTTTTAACTTCTAAAATTTTTTAATGTCATTTATCTATTATTATTATTATTATTATTTTCTTTTTTCTGATCTGCTTTATTCTACTTAATTTCATATTCCATTTATGGGACTGAGCCTTACTCTGAGGCCTGGGCTAGGGTGTCGCCACTTTGGTCTGGTATAAGGAGGCTGGAAAGGAGCTCCTGACTTCAATGGACACACACAGCCTGGTCCCCCAGAATAATGGAATTGAAGGTGTGGGCAAAGCAGCCAGCTGATCGCCATCACTTTTCCAGTCTCTCTGTATCTCTATTTATGTCCTACCTCTCTCCTTTTAATGATTTTTTCCCTTTCAATCCCCATTTCTTTTTTTGTCTTTCTCTCCTTTCTCCTTCTTGCTGTTTAGTTTTCTCTTCCTTTTGACAATATACCAAAAGGACACTTAAACATTTAATCATAGAGACCAGGTAATATAAAGTGAAAGAGAAAGTAAGAGAAAAATGTAGGTGAAGGAAGTGAACAAGAAGAAAGCAAACATGAGGAGGAACAAACAGAAAAATTCTGGCAACATGAATAATCAGAACAATGCAGCCCCTCCACCCCAAGTGATCATAAGGTAACTACTGCAGAGGATTCCAACTAATGAAATAATGTAACTGACATAAAGTGGACTTTAAATATAGATGACAAAGGCAATAAAGGGACTTTAATATTAAAGGAAAATAATCAAAAGAAAATACAAAAAGCAGATGGCCAAAATGGATGAAAGATATGATGAATATAGCAAGGATAAGGCTGAGTTTAAGGAATTGAATGAGTCAATCAAGGAACTTAAAGATGCAGTATAAAGTATCTATATCAGATTATTCTATGGACAATAAAGAATCTCAGAACTACAAGATAAAACTATTGAGCTAAGCCAGGCAGTTAAAGAGGCAGAATAGGAGAGAGAGAAAGCAGAGCATTTGCTCAGAGAATTATGGGATTTCATGAAGCATTCAAACATATGAATGATAGAGATCCCTGAAGGGAAAGAAGAACATCTCAAAGGAAAGGAGGCTCCACTGGAGGATATCATGAAAGAAATTTCCCCATGTATCACAAAAGATTCCAACATACTCCTTTTAGAAGGATACTGAACCCTGGGTCATTTCAATACAAATTGAGCATCTCCAAGACACATTGTTATGAAACTTTACAAAGTCGAGATGAAACATAAAGTTCTCCAAGAACCCCAGGAGCAAGCACCAATTGACCTACTAAGGTAGATCCATTAGAGTGACAGCAGACTTTTCAGCTAAAACTATCCAAACAGAAGAGAATGGTCATCTACCTGTAACCTTACACAAAAAATCTTCAGCCCAGAATTCTGTATCCTGCTAAGCTAATCTTAAAAATTGAAGAAGAAATAAAATATTTTAATGGCATGCAAACATTGGAAAAATGCTCCACAGCATGACCAGCTCTATAGGAAATACATAGACTTATTCTCCACACTGAGCATCAGAAATGTAATACCCAAAAACAAAAGGACAAAACCTAACTTCCACTATGGTACAAAGTATAGAACTAAGCAATGGACTTTCAAAAAACAATATGAGTACAACTCCACCATTCCTATCAATTCTCTCAATAAATGTAAATTGCTTAATATCCCCACTGAAGAGGCACAGCCTGGCTGATCAGAACCTTGAAGGACAAATCAATGCTCAGGGAAAATGATTGGAAAACAATATTTCAGGCAAATGGAAATTAGACAAAAAGAGGAGTGCAATCTTACTTTCATATACAAGTAGTTTTAAAGCAACTAAGGTTAAGAAAGACAAAGTTGATCACTTCATACTAGTCAAAGAAACAATACAACAGAGGACATTTCCATTCTAAATGTTTATGAACCCAACTGAAATGCTCTCAGATTATAAAACAGAACTTGATTAGTCTGAACAATATCATACCCTATAATACCATAATAGCTGGGTATATTAATACTCTTCTTACAGAGCTGGACAGATCTTCTAAACAGTAACTGAACAAAGATACAAGGTACTTAAATGCAACCTAGAACAATTGGGCTTAGTAGAACACACAATCCCAAAGCTAAGGAATATACGTTCTTCTCAGCGCATGGAACATATTCCGAAATAGATCATATCCAAGGACACAAATTAAACCTCAATAAAAGTAAAAGAATTGAAATTATCTCTTGCATCTTTTCAAACCACAAGGCAATAAAGGTGTAACTGAACTCTAACATAAATTTTCATCTCCACACAATGGCATGGAAAGAAATCAACCTTATACTGAATGACAGTTGTATCAAGGAAGAGATAAAGGAGGAAATTATTAAATTATTCAAATATAACAACAATGAAGTCACAAGCTACCAAAATCTGTGGAGTACTACAATAAGAGTTGTAAGAAGGAAATTTATCCCATTAGATTTCTACATGAAAAAAATCAGAAAAAGAGCACATAAACAACCTAATGAATCATCTCTAAAGGAAATAGAAAAGGAAGAAAATGCAATCCCAAACCTAGCAGAAGAATAGAAATAACCAAATTAAATCAGAAAAAAATGAAATTGAAAATGAAAGAATCATTCAGAGCATTAATGAAACAAATAGTTGGTTCTTTGGAAAGATAAAGAAAATTTATTAAACTTGGGCCAGATCAAATAGAAATGAAAAAGGAAAATCCTTCATAACTTCAATCAAAAATGAAAAAGGGGAAATAACAACAGATAGTACCTGACTATTACAAGAAACTCTATGCCCAGAAATTTGACAATGTAGAGGACATAAACCATTATCTGGAATCACACCATCTCCCTGAACTTAACCAGGAAGAAATAGATCTCTTGAACACATCAATATGAAGAACTGAAATTGGAAAATAAATAAATAAATAAAAATCTTCCAACATAAAAAAGCCCTGGACCAAATAGCTTCACATCAGAATTTGATCAAGCCTTCATAAATTAACTTGTACCTATACTGCAGAACCTATTGGAAAATATTGAGAAGGAAGGGACCTTCTACAACATGTTCTAAGAAACTAATATCACCCTAATGCCAAAACCAGCAAAGAACTAAACTAAAAATGGGAACTACAGACCAATTTCATTAATGAATGTTCATTTGAAAATACTCAATAAAATCTTAGCTAATAAATTACAACTACTCATTAAAAAAATTATACATCATGTTCACGTAGGCTTCATCTCAGGGGTGCAAGGCTGGTTTAACATATGCAAATCCATAAATGTAATTCACGATAGCAATAAAAGAAGTAAAAAAGGCCATATGATCCTCTTGATAGATCCAGAAAGAATATTTGATAAAATTCATCATCCTTTTCTAAAAAGAACACTTAAGAAAATCGACATAGGTAGCACATTTCTTAAACTGAAGCCATCTACAACAAATCCACAGCTAATATCATACTGAATGAAGGAAAACTGACAGCTATTCATTCCACTTAGAACAGGAATCATACAAGAATGTCCTCTATCACCACTACTATTCAACATATTTCTGAAAGTTCTAGCCAATGCAGTGAGGAAAAAGGATATTAAAGGCATACAAATAGAGATGGAGGGAGTCAAATTTTTCTCTTTGCTTATGGTATGATCTTATACTTAGAAAACCCCAGAGACATGGGCGGTGCCTGCGGTTCAAAGGAGTAGGGTGCCAGCCACATATACCGGAGGTGGCAGGTTCAAACCCAGCCTCGGCCAAAACAATAACAACAAAAATACAAAACCCCAGATACACAATCAAAAATCTCCTGGGAGTGACCAAGAAATACAGTACCATCTCAGGGAATAAAATAAATGTTCACAAATCAGTAGGCTTTGTATACTCCAATTAACACTCAAGTTAAAAAGCAAATCAAACACAGAATTCCCTTCATGGTATCTTCAGTGAAAATTAAATACTTAAGTGTATACTTTAAAAAGTGGTGAATGACCTCTATAAAGAGAATTATGAAACTTTAGGAAAACAAATAGGAGAAGACATTAAGAAATGGAAGGACATACCATGCTCTTGGCTGGAAAGAATCAACATTGTTAAAATGTCTATACTACCCAGAGCAATCTAGAGATTCAGTGCACTCCCCATTAATACCAGCATGATACTTTGAAGAACTTGAAAAAATAGTAGTTCTTCATTGTGTAAGGAATAAGAAAAAATCCATGTAATCAAGGAAATTCTTAGTAATAAAAACAATGCTGGAGCCATCATTCTACCAGACTTGAGATTATATTACGTGTCCATAGTAATTAAATGGCATAACATAGGCACAAATATAGAGATATAGACATATGAAACCAAATAGAAAAACCAATAGATGAAACCAGTCTTTTATTACCATCTGATCTTTGATAAATAAGGAATAACATAAAGTGGGTAAAAGAACCTCTATTCATTAAATAGTGCTTGGAGAATTGGATAACCATATGTAAAAGACTGAAAATGGACCCTCACCTTTCACCACTGACAAAAATTGACTCAACTTGAATAAAAAATGTAGATCTAAGACATAAAATGATAAAAATAATAGATGAAAGTATGGGAAAAATCCTTGATGATGTTGGACTGGGGAGAGATTTTATTAAGACTTCAGTCGCAACCACTACAACAAATATAAATGAATGAAACTTAATTAAACTGAAAACCTTCTCCAGAGATAAATACACAAAAATTAAAGCAAATAGATAACCTTCAGAATGGGAAAAGGTATTTTCATCTTATGAATCTGAGAAAGGGTTGATAACTAGAACCTACAGAGAACTCAAATTAATCAACAACAAAAGAGCAAACAATCCAATTTATCACTGGGCAGCAGACATGAACTGAACCTTCTGTGATGAAGGCAAAGTGATAACAAACATATAAAAATATACTACTCATCCCTAATCATCAGTGAAATGTAAATCAAAACTACCTGAGATATCACCTAACCCCAGTGAGAACAGCTCACATCACAAAGTCCCAAAGTTCTTGATTCTGGCTTAGACGTGGAGAGAAGGAAACAATTTTACACTATTGGTGGGAGTGCAAACTAAGATAGCCTCTTTGGAAAGAAGTATGGAGAATCCTCAAGGAACTCAAATTAGACCTCCCCTTTGATTCTCCATTCCTATTTGTGGCATCAACCCAGAAGAAAAAAAAAATCTTTTTATCGTAAGAACATTTGCACTAGATCATTTACAACAGCTCAATTTATAATCACCAAGATTTGGAAACAACCTAAGTATCCATCAGTCCTGGAATATTTTCACAATCTCTGCTATATGTAAAATAAGATGGAGACTTTTAATATTTTGTATCTAATGGAATTGAAACACATTCTTATTAGTAAAGTATCACAAGAATGAAGAAGCAAGTATCCAATGTACTCAAAACTTATATGAAGCTAGTAGACAATGTAATACACATGCGCATATGAAAAAACCTCACTTCAATTCAAGTTAGGGGGATAGGGAATGAGGGAGGAGGTAGAAGAGACTAGTGAGTGGTATTAGTTCCTTCCCACTTAATAGGCACAATATAAGGGTATATGGCACACCTCTGGGTGTGGGACACAACTATAAGAGGGACTCTATCTAACAAATGCAAACGTTATAACCTCGTTGTGTGTACCTTCACATTAATCTGAAATAAAAATAAAATAAAATTGGTACAAATTTATTTGGATTTATCCTATTTGGAATCTTTTGGACTTAATCAATTTCTTCCCCAAATTTGGGAAATTTTTAGCCATAATTTTTTTTTAACTTTTTATGATCTCTCTCTCTCTCTCCCTGCCCATCTCCATCTCTATGTCTATCTCTATCTATCTCTCTCCTGCTTCTTGAATTGCAATAATGTATGTATTGATTTGCTTGATTATGTTTTATAAGTCCCTAGGCCTTTATCACTTTTTGTCATTCTTTTCTCTTTTCACTTCTCTGAGTGGATACTTTAAAGTAACCTGACTTTGAGTTTGCTTATTTTTTGTCTCCTTACTCAAATCTGATCTTAATGTTCTCCATTGAATTTTTTCAATTAAGTGTTTATTCTTGTATTATTCCATTCTGTGTTGCTATAAAAGAAAGCTTGTGAATGAATTATTTATAAAGAAAAAATGTTTTTTTTTTCTAATTATTGTTATATTTGGAAAATGTCAAGATTGAGCCTGTGGTGAGGGCTTCGAGCTGCTTCCATTTATAGCAGAAAGTGAAAGGGAGGCAAAGTATGTCAAGATAGCATATCAAAAGAGAAATAAAGAAAAGAAGTAGTAGGTTCCAGGCTCTTTTTAAGAATTAGTTCTTGTGGGAGCTAATGCAAGATCAGACAATTATGTTTTCAAACTCATTCTAGGAAAAGTGCTGCATACCCCATTGCTGAATATCACTACACTTACCTTCACGGAACTCCACCTGGGAAACTAGGTACTGATGCCAGTGCATAGTCTACCCTTCAAAGCACATTGTATAGGATGAGTTCATATATACCACCAGCTTTGATGGCCATTCCAGAAAAAGTTTCAAAATTTCTTTGAAGGGAAAACAAGGCACTGACATTGGTGCATAGCTTCCCAAGGGGAGTACTTTGACAAGTAATTGTAATGATATTCAGTGATGAGGTATGTAGCACATTTTCTAGGATGAGATTGTGAACTTAATTATCTAACCTCATAAAAGTGAAATCACTCACAAACACACCAGGGAGGGCACTAACCAATCCATGAGTGATCTATCCCCACAGTCCAAACTCCTCCTGTTAGTCTTCACTTCTAAAATTGCAGATCAGATTTCAACATGAGCTTTGGAGGCACTAAATCCAAACTAAAGCAATTTCTTTGCTCCCAAATGTTTATGGTTCTACTCTCTTTGTGGATATGCTCATTTTGTTCAAATGCAATTTTTCTGATTTACTTAGTTGTCTTAATAAGTTTTCTTGTGTTGTACTACCTTCTTTAATACAATTATTGTAAATTATGTGTCAGGATTTTAAAATCTCCACTTATTTAGGTCAGCTACTAGAGATTTGTTTTATTTCATTGGTAATGTCATATTTCCATAATCTTTTTCTTCTTGTCACTTTGAATTTGATATGTGTATGCTTGAAAATCAGCCATCTCTTCCAGACTTAATGGACTGGTTATAGAAAGGATAAACCTTTACCAATTTATCTAGCTAGTGATTCTGGGAACTTCTCAAGTGCTTCCTGTAGATATGTGTGCTGTACTACTCTCCCTTTCTTCTAAGACAGAGGTTTCAGGGTTGTGTGCCTTCTCCCAGTTTCAAGAACTATATTGACTGTCATAAGCTGCCCTTGCATTTCCCCTAGAAAGAAGTATACTGGTAGACTTTTACACTGGCTGCACACTTTCATCCTCTCTCTTCCCTGTGGGAGAAGTCTCAAGGTTATATCCCTCACAGTCTTGCAGAGCCATTCAAATTGAACCTCCTGCACCTTTTTCCGGGGAAAATGCCCTGAAATCCCAGGGCATGTTGAGTGCAAGCTCCATTTCGCTCCCTTCCTCATGGAAGAGAAGTAACAAGGTTTTTTACCTTCTCTCAATCCCACATAATCATGCAGGTATGCTGAAAGCCATCTGCTCCTTTTCCCTAATGAACTGTACTGGAATACTAAAAGGCTAGGTGTAAGCTTTACTTCTCTCCCTTCTTCCTAAAGAAGAAACCTCAGGGTTTTGTACTTTCTCTGAATCCTGATAATGTTACCAAGCTTCTTAGAACCCTCACCTCTTTTTTCTTTTGATTTTAGCTGCCTTTTATGGTCTAACTATGCTCATCATCCTAGTTCTCTGAGTGAGGTGAGACAGTAGTGTCTCAGGCAGCACCCTGAAGTGTTAGAGATGTCAGATACATGCTGTACTTCCTCTTTTTCATGAAACAAAAATGAGGTTGATTGTGTCTTTCTCTATGTTTAACTATACCAGCTTACAGAACGGGCTGACACACAGAAAGTGCATTTGTGTAATGCAGCAATGATTCTTTCATTTCTGTTAAGGTATTGTGTCCCATATATAATTGTTTGACCAGTGTTTCTATGAGGAGACAGGGACTAGGACTTTCTATTCTGCTACCTTGTTAAAAACAATTATATCTCTTCCTCAAAAAATGTGATATGATGTGCATACATTTGCATATATATGTGTGCATAACATATCTGTATATCACATATATGATTAGTTTATCAATAATAGTTCTCCTTTCAACTTCTTTCTCTTTTTGTCTCTGTTATTCTGCTCATAAATGAATGTTAGCTCTTACTGCTCTTTGTAATTTATTGAAATAACTGTTCTTTCCTCATGCATAATATAGTAAAATATGCTATTATATTTCCTAATATTGAGTATTTTTACATTTCTATAATGCAAATAAAATCCTTTGGTTTTGATAAATCATTACTGTACTGCAATGAGGAATGATATTACTATTACATTGTTCATGATTTTTGCACGAGTATTCATTTTACAAATTAGTCTCTCCTTTTTAATTTATGTTTTACACATATGGGTAGCAATGTAAAACATCATTCAAGTGCTCTAATTGTTTTCTTTGTTCCTTTATAATGTAATTATATAGGGATTTATGTCACTTAAAAATTGATCAGAATTCATTCATTACATCAATCAGTACTTAAAATTATAGGGGATAGAGACATCTTAGCTCTTGTGAAATTATAACAAGTTAGCTGATATAGAAATAGTTAAGAAGTTGTGAAATCCTTCTTCACATGATCCTTTTTGGTAAAATATTCTTTCCCATAAAATTATTTTTTTTAAATTTATGTGAACTTTACAGATCAAAATAAATATGTAATACTTATATACACATATCTTATATATTTGATATATATACATATAATTATATTTCTGGTATAATGGTCAAAATAGCTATTTTCTGAGAATTTTAATTCCTTCCTTTTTTCTTAAATCATTTATTTATTTAACACATATTTATTGAAGAATAGTAGAAATGATGCTAGGAAGATTGGGATATAATGCAGATGATAAATGGCATGACCACTGCCTTTCTGCAGCTTAAATTCTAGAGGTGGATATTTGAAGGCATAGCTAAACAGAAATAAACTTTAAAAGTATATTTGATTATGGGCATGTCAATTTGCTTCACTATAGCATTCTTTTGCCTATCTATATGTATTTCATAAAATCATGTTGAATACCTGAAATTTAGACAACAAAATATATACAAATTTAATTAATTACAATTTTTAAAGTTTATGAATAAACACAAAAAACTGAAAAAGAATAATATGAGCAGATATACCTCAGATAAAATGGTCTTTGAAGACCTCTTTAAGGAAATAATAAAAAAATCAAAGTAATGAGGAGGAGGCCAGGCACAGTGGCTTACACCTATAATCTCATCACTCTGGAAGGCCAAGGCAGGTAGATTGTTTGAGCTCAGGAGTACAAGACCATTCAGAGCAAAAGTGAGACCCCACTTCTACTAAAAGTATAAAAAATTATCTGGGTGTGGTGGTGCATACTTGTAGTCCGACTGCTCAGGAGGTTGAGACAAGAAGATCCCTTCAGCCTAAGAGTTTGAGGTTGCTATGAAGTATGCCATCGTGGTACTCTAGCCTGGACAACAAAGTGAGACTCTGTCTCAAAAAAATAAAGTGGCAATTAGGAGAAAAACACATGGAAATAAGAGAAAGAGGAGAATGACAGAAGACCTCACTAGCATATGCAAGAATTAGAAATATTTTGAACTCCTTGAATAATTGAGAGATTAACATCACTAGGTGCAAATAAGCCTGGTGTCCATGGAATAAAATAAGTTTGGAAACTTGTGGCAAGCAGAGATACGATGATGAACTTTCAAAGTCAATGTAAAGAATTTGGACCTTTATGGGATGTAAAAATAGGAAGCAATTAAGTGATTTAATCAAAGGGATGACGTAATTGAAATTCAATTTATGTTTATGAGGAGCATTTCCTATAACTATGTGAAAAATATATGATCATGGTGTATGGAAATAATGGAAACAGAAAAATATGGTAGGAAGTTTCATATAGGTCAAAGTGCAAAATATGATAAGAACATATAGTAAGGTGGATGTAGTATAGATGAAGAGAAATAAACTGATTCAAGATATATTTTTTAGACAAAATTGATAAAGCACACTGATGGTATAGATGTGGAAGATAAAGAGAGAGTGAAATCAAGGCTGACACCCAAGTTACTGACTTGAAGTACTAGAGAGTAGTTTTGAATATGTTGAGATGGAAAAATTGTGGTATTAGGAAAGTTTAGGGGAGAAAAAAATAATGTGTTGCATTTTGAACATGTTAAGATTGCATTTTCTGTGTAGTATAAGTGAAGTTGTCCAATAGGAAGTTGATTATAACAGTTTTTACTCAGAGGAAAGGTGCAATTAAAAATCTAAGTATGAGTCAACATAATAAAGTTTATGATAAATTCTGCGTTCACATCGTTTTTTAATTTCAGAAATTTTGAGATGTTTTTTCTACTCTTTTCTGGTAACTATCTTCTAAAAAGTATATTTACTATTTTATGCAACTATTGTCACTATATATTTTCAGAATATTTCCATCACCCCAAAAGGAAACCCCAAATATATTTAGCAGTTACACTTAATTGACTTTTTGCCCCATCTTATACCAACCATTAGCCTAATTTCTGAGTCTACGGATTTGTATATTTTAAATAATTCATATGGGAATTGTCAGCTTTTGTATCCAATTTTGTTCAATTAGCAAGTTCTTGGGATCCATCCGTGTGTTGTAACATGCCTAAGTACTTCATTTTTTTTTACACCTGACTACATTCCTTTATATGGACATACCAAATTTTCTTTATTAATTCACTAGTTCATGGATATAAAGCAATCAGCAATATGTGTTTTTTTAAAAAAATGTTTTTAATTAAATTATAGCTGTGTACATTAATGCAATCATGGGGTACAGTGTGGTGTTTTCATATATAATTTGAAATATTTTCATCAAACTGGTTAACATAGCCTTTGTGTCATTTTCTTAGTTATTGTGTGTTAAGACATTTATATTCTACTTTTAGAAAGATTCACTTGTACCCTTGAAAGATAAACCACAGAGGTGATCCCATCAATCATCCTCCTTCCACCCTCTTCCCTCCCTCCTCCATATTCTTAAGCTATAATTAGGTTATAGCTTTCATATGAAAGCTATAAATTAGTTTCATATAGGGCTGTGGACATTAGATACTTTTTCTTCCATTCTTGTGATACTTTACTCAGAAGAACATTTTCCAGCTCCATCCATGTGAACATGAAGGAGGTAAAGTCTCCATCTTTCTTTATGGCTGCCTAGTATTCCATGGTGTACATATACCACAGTTTATTGATCCATTCATGGATCGATGGGCTCTTGGGCTTCTTTCATGTCCTAGCAATTATGAATTGGGCTGCAATAAACATTCTGATGCAAATATTTTTGTTGTAATGTGATTTTTTGTCTTCTGGGTATATACCTAATAGAGGAATTGCAGGATTAAATGGCAGGTCTATTTTTAGTTCTCTAAGTGTTCTCCAGATGTCTTTCCAAAAGTAACATATTAGTTTGCATTCCCACCAGCAGTGTAGAAGCCCTTTTCTCCACATCCATGCCAGCATCTCTGGTTTTGAGATTTTGTGAAATGGGCTAATCTTACTGGAGTTAGGTGATATCTCAAAGTAGTTTTGATTTGCATTTCTCTGATGATTAAGGATGATGAGCATTTTTTCATAGATCTGTAGGCCATGTGCCTATCTTCCTTAGAGAAATTTCTCTTCAAGTCCCTTGCCCACCCTGAGATGGGATTATGCGTTCTCTTCTTGCTAAGATGTTTGAGTTCTCTATGGATTTTTGTTATTAAACCTTTGTCAGAGACATAAGCTACAAATATCTTCTCCCATTCTGAGGGCTGTCTGCTTGCTTTACTTACTGTGTTTTTGGCTGTGCAGAAGCTCTTGAATTTGATCAGGTCCCAATAGTGTATTTTTGATGTTGTTTCAATTGCCCGGGGTGTCCTCCTCATAAAATTTTCACCCAGGCCTATTTCTTCATTTTCCCTACACTTTCTTCTAGTATTTTTATGGTTTCATGTCTTAAGTTTAAATCTTTAATCCAGTGAGAGTCTATCTTAGTTAATGGTGAAAGGTGTGGATCCAGTTTCAGTCTTCTACAGGTCGCCAGCCAGTTCACCCAGCACCATTTGTTAAATAGGGAATCTTTTCCCCATTCAATGTTTTTAATTGGCTTGTCAAATATCAGGTAATGGTAAGTAGCTGGATTCATCTGTTGGCTCTCTGGAATTTGATTTTTAAGGGAAGTATTGAGCATTACCAGAAAAATTGCAATTCATCTGTTAGTTAATATGTAAAATTCAACTGAAAATATTTCAGTGTCTGAATTTGGCACATGATCTTGTCAGACCCTCTAAAGTGTTGTCTGTCTGGCACAGTGGCCCTGCATGTGACTCTGCCACCATGGAGACTGCCCACGTGCTCCGTGCCGCGGCCATCACCACCAGCTTCTCCAGTCCTTCATACCACCCTGCTTCGCCCAGTCCACCTGCGATGACTTTGTGCACTTCGTTCGATTGAATCTCTCCTAATTTTGAGGACCAGACTTAAGTAATATCTTTCCTGAAAAAAAGATCAGGTATCTTATCGGTGCAAAAGGTTCAATGTCTTCTTTCTTGAAAATAGAATATCCCTAGTGACTTCTTTCATTTTTATAGTTATTTGTGTTCTTAGAGGGACCCATGTTCTCTTATTCTCTCTTCACACTCAATTTGAGGTAAGTGGGACAGAGTTTATCAAATTTCTTTCCCAGCGTGACCCAGCGTCAAGTGTAGGCCTAAACACGTTTTCTTGGATGTTATTGCTAGTT
>CAUYQV010109646.1:0-35051 GCA_963574575.1 Galagoides demidoff
ACAGGCGCCCGCCACAATGCCTGGCCATTTTTTGGTTGCAGCCATCATTGTTGTTTGGCGGGCCCGGGCTGGGGATTCGAACCCGCCACCTTAGGTGTATGTGGCTGGCGCCTTAGCTGATTGAGCCACAGGCGCCGAGCCTATTGTTTTATTTCACTGTAGTTATGAGATAAGTTGATAGGTGCTTTGCCTCCTATTTGAAAGATGAGAAAAACTAAGAAACAAAGAGTTTAGATGGCCCTGCCCAAGACTGCAAAGGCAGTAAATGGCCGATTATGGTACTAAGTCTGTAGCTTTTCCTTTTATAATGGACATGTTTATGGAAGCAGATCATTTGCATCTACTTTAGTGTCTATGGACATTTGTCTTTTCAGTTCTTTTTACTTTCTGTTATCACATTTTATAATTTTTAAAATCAGTCCTAATGTTTGCTTCTAGACTGAAAATATCAGTGCTGCTAACATTAGACTCTTTTATAATGGATAATACTAATAACAGGATCTTGTAGTAGTAAAAATCTTAATAGAGATTAGCTGGGTAATAGAGTTATTTAGCTATTCTAGCATAACATTTTAAGCTCATTTTCATATTTTAATTAAAAAAAATCATTATAGCAACAGCATTAACAGGGTCTTTCTATAACATAGATGTTTATATTTTGCAGGTGGTTTTGCAGAAGTGCAAAGTCAAGTCTCTTTTGCACAGCCCTGGAGACTTTATCCTCTTAAGTGCAGATAAATATGAGATCAAGGTGAGATTTTTTTTCTCCATTAATTTGCCTCATCAAAAAAAAACTAGCAAGTATATAAGAAAAACTGGTATGGCCAAAGGAGACTGTTTGAAATGGGAAGATCTTGCTCCAAGGCATCTTAAACCTATTGGAAAAGGAAGTGATTTACTGACTCTGTGTCCTTTGCAGTTTCTAATTTCCTAGTTTGTAAATGAAAAATCAGCAATTTTATTTTCAACCCATTCTTACTATTTTTGTAAGATACATATTTCCTACCCTCCTCAATTCTTAGATCAAAACTATGAAGGCATAAGTATTCGTTTGTTATAATGATTTGCAGAGTTCACCAAACACTCTCGTGTACAGCAGAACATGTAAGAAGTTGACCACCTAAGGAACTGTAATAGAGTGGTAATAAACATGTGAAGGAAGTAGGTCTACCTGCTGTACTGATCTGTACATGTGGTGCATGTTCACAATAAGGTGGCCTTAAGGAAGTGGTCAACTATGGAGGTTTCACTGTATTTTCTTCTGGCATGTTTGTCCTGTGTGGTAGGCATTATCTTCTTTGCAGGAAGTGAGGTTCAGAGAGGTTGAGTATTTTACTCATGATTGCACAGAAGAATCAGTACTTGATTTTTATCTTAATAAAACATGTGATCTTTTCAGTATACTTCACTTTCTATCTGACTTCAGCAAATATAGGTCACATTGTGTAAGGACAAGCTTTTCTGTAATGATGTGATATTCATCTTTCCTAATTTTTTCTGTAGATTTGGCCAATTGGAAGAGAAATCAATTGCAAGTGCTTAAAGACATTGTCTGTCTCTGAGGATAGAAGTATTTGCTTGCAGCCAAGACTTCATTTTGATGGCAAATATATTGTCTGTAGTTCAGCACTAGGTCTCTACCAGTGGGACTTTGCCAGTTATGATATTCTCAGGTAATTTTCCTTGGACTTCATGCTTTACCTTTGAAAATCTACTGTGATTAAAGTAAACATAAGACTAGATATTTGGTTGTACCAGTTCATAACTTGCTTTTAGGAAATGTTTACTAAATGTTTATTAATGTTACTAAGTGTTCAGTTATAAAGAGGGTTGTATATACTGAACATCTCATATAAGAAAAATATTTCAGAGGCAGTAAGCAAATGAGAAATAATTTTTTTTAATTTTTTTTTTTTTTTTTTTTAGAAATAACTATATGCTAGAACATCCCCAGACTTTTGAGTCACAAGCCACGCCACTTCTGCTTTCTGATTTAACATGCTTTTCTGGAAAATGATATGCTTAGATGAAAAGATTTTTCAGATCTCTTCACAGTCTGTTGAAATTCTGCCTCATTTTATAAGCCTGGTCAACTTCAGTGAATCTAGGGATTAAGTGGCCTTCTCTTGACCAGAGGTACTTAGAGAAAAATATAACTTGCAGAGTTTCCTCCAAAGAAATAAATAAGGAGAGTTCCATGGACAAATAATTTTCAGTGCATATTATAGATTCCTCTTAGAGATTGGCAGTATCTAATAGCATATTCAACACTGATGGAAGCCAGTGCCATATGGTAATTAAGAGAACTTACTATAACGATAAGCAAACCTTGGTTTAAGACCTGGTGCCATGTCTTACGGGCTGTGTAATTTTGTGAAAGTTTCTTTTTTTTTTTTTTTCCCCAGTTTTTGGCCGGGGCTGGATTTGAACCCACCAACTCCAGCATATGGGGCCGGCACCCTAGCCTTTGTGAAAGTTTCTTAACCCCTCTGTGATTCAGTTTTATCACCTGTAAAGTTGAGTATTAAATGAAATTCTTGTGAAGAAGACCTGGCACAGGACCTGGCAAATCTTTATTACTAATCACTTTAAGACACACTATATAAAGAAACCTGTTTGAATTTGTCTAAGCCTACTGTACTTCAACAACTCACAGTTATTGTCCTGCAGCATGGTTCAGGAAGTGCTGTCTTGGGAGTACAGAAAATTGAACATTCTCTTCATTGTTTTTATGCTTGACTGTTTTAGGTCAGCTTGTACAGGGTGTGATGACACTAGCCAACAGAACTGGTCATAAGGTAGAAACCCACTTATGTTCTCCTAGAGTCAGAGTAATATATCTAACCAGCTAGGTTTCAGAGCTGTCAGAATCAATCATAGAAATGATTGATGATTATGCTTTGAGAGAAGACAGGAATAGCCTAGACAACATCATGTAAGCTTTTCATTTTACAGATTGGGAACCTGAAGCTAAGACAGGCTAAGGGCCGTGCCTGGCACTCCACAGTCTCACCCTAGTCTAGCATTCCTTCAACCGTCCATGGCTAGATGATTCAGAAGGCATATATTTAAGGTATCAGGAAGCCAGGGCACCAAAAAACAAGAAAAGAAAGATTTGATATTTTTCAAAGAAAAAATTCACATAGTCACCTTGGGGAAAAAAATCCACATCTTTTATAGGTTAATATTGCTTTTATTCTGAATTAAAATTTGGGTGGGAGGGTACGGAGTTAAAGTGTGATACAGATACAGCATTCGTTTTAATATTTAGAGTCTCCTACAGGTTAAAAGTTTTAATTTTTATCCTGCATCTGTCTTTCTCATGTATGCTTCTAACTCCGAATGACATAAAGACTAGAGTCCCACATGAAAGTTCTATTTGTTTTTAGTGTTTGGGTGCACTAGCTGTAACTAATAAACCTGCAAGATTGTTTGTTAGTAGGAAATGCCAGGTTTGATTTTTTTTTGGAAAGGGACTATTTTGTCTCTGCTTTTTTCCTGTAAACATAAGGCCTCTTTTAAGACCCTACTATAGATCCTATGGCATCAGTTGCTAGGAGCAGGTAGGGCTACTTAAGCTTGAAAGCTAACTGGAAAGAAGCAAAACACAAATGATGGCATGTTGTTCAGTAAGTGGGAGATATGATGTGATTTTTTGAGCTAGGTTATCTCAGTGCAGTATGTAAGGTTACTTAGGTTCAAGGGCCCAGACAGAATAGCAGGGATGTTTATTTACAGTTCTAAAGTGATCCACGTGAAAGGAGCCAGAAACTTGTCAGGACCTGAGCTCTGTTCCGCAACATGTTTGTGTTTCATTCTTTGAAATCAGCTCATCTTTCCAGATCTTAAGCTCTGTCCCCACAGCCACCCAGTTTTCTGTGTTTCTGTTTCTACCCTGCTTTACATTGATGATGTGGGACCTACCAGACTTGCCAGTTATTTTTCCCAGATTCCTTTGGATCTCTTTTGTAGGAATTTGTATTTGCCTATAATCATTGTAGCACTGCTTTATTCATTAGATATTTATTGAGCACCTGCCTTTGTGTCAGGCATTTTGATGTGCATTCAGAAGTGGCAGAAATACTTACCATAGAAATTACTCATCAGCAAGAGGGAAGACTGACATTAAACAGCCAATAACATGTACATTTTTTTAATGAATAAGGGGAACCTAGTACAGGGTACTTTGAGACCCTACCTAGTTTACAGAGAAAAGAAAGGCTCCCATGAGGAAGAGAGGTTCAGATTGAGCTCTAAAGGGTGGGTAGATATGTTTTAACTAAGTGCCTGGGGTGGGTGTGCTATGAAGAATACAGACTGAGGATCTGTCTAAATATCCTGAGGCCGAAGAAGCCTGGTGCATTTGAAAAATTTGATGCATCAGTGTGGCTAGACATGGGAGGGCATTGGGAACCAACAAAAAGTTTTAAAGTTTAAACAAGATGGTAGAAGCATGAGATGTTAGTATGTTACCTGATTGAAAGGGGCGAAGAATAGAGGCAGGAGGTCGTTAGAAAGATGTTGGCGATGCTGCAGGCCAAAGATGATGTCTGGGCCTAGAATTGCGATAATGGGAGAGTAGTGAGTGAAATTTTTTTTAATTTTATTTTATTTATTATTTATTTATTTCAGGCTAATGTGAGGGTACAAACAACTAGGTTACAATATTTGCATTTGTTAGGTAGAGTCCCTCTTCTAGTTACTTCCCATACACAAAAGGTCTGCCATATGCACTTAGATTGTGCCCAATAAGTGGGTGACGGAAATTTTTAGAGAAAAATTTAGGAGATAAAGTCAGTAGAGCTTGTTGATTAAATATGTGATTTGAGTGAGGAGGAGAATTGGAACGTTGCCATGTTTCCTAGCTTGAGCAAGTGGGTAAATGAGCGAGTGAAGAAATAAGCCAGGTTTAGCTGATAAATTCGGTTTGGGGTAGGTTGTAAGGAACTTTGTCTTTGTTTGCTATTAATGCCTGGTAACAACAGTGGCTAGCTCACTTTTTATTTGTTAATTGAGTGAGCATGAGTTATTCAAGTGGAAAATGATGAAATGAGTTATTGATTATAACTCATCTGGAGCACAATGATTGTGACCTCTGTTTTCCCTTTACTTGAGGTTAATCCCAACTCACTACTTTCCCTGGGATCAGGCCTCCATCTTGTAGACCTGTTTATAAAGGCTCATACCACAGGGAGTATTCAGTGATTGATTTGGGATGAATGCTGTTCTTGAACATACCCATCTAAGGTGGTTACCTCTTTAGCAGGAGTTTCTTCTGTGTTCAATCTGGGAAGGTGAGTTTATTCTCTGATCTGCTTTTCAAACAGGGAACCAGTACTTGTTAACTACTGTCTTAGCTTCATAGAAGTGATATCTTACTGATATTCTTAGTATCCAGAATTTTAAGAGAAACGGATGCCCATGTAAAATTTAGAGAGGGCTTTAGTATTCTCTCAATTTGGAATGCTCAGTTGCATTTCCCTTCAAGAAAGAGAAAAAAATAGTCTTCCAGGTCCAGCTGATAAAATGTAGAATGATTTGTTCACTCCTTGATATCCCGTTATCTCCATTGGAGTGTTTGCACTGAGCCTGTTCTCACATACTCTGACAGTTGTGTGTTGTGCCCTCCTATTTCTAAGGGACAGAGAATGTCTTATCTCTTTTCAGGGATCCAACCAGTACTCAGCATGTACAAGATTTAGAAAACATTTGTTCAGTTGAAATACATTCGTTTATGCACTCATCTATTCATTTAGGAAAGAGTTGTGCTCCTTGACTAGAGATGCTCACTACCTTCCTCACAGAAAGCAGTGGAAGTAGAGGAAAGAGTTTGGGTTCTGGAGTCAGATCAGGGCTCATTTGCAAGGTCTGCATCATATTAGCTGTGTGACCATGGCAAGACCTTTTACGCTTTGCCTGACTTTATTCAGTGGTGTAGTATAGATAATCCCTCTATCTCATTGCATTGAGAGAACATGTTAATTATGAATTTCAGTACAAGGCCTGGCATATGGTACAAAGAAATAAATATTCCTCCTGCCCTTTATAAGACTGACATCTGCTACTTTATAACTCTTTGCCTTTGATAACTCTTTGTCTTCTAGAACTTACCATGTCTGGCCTCTCTCTCACACACCCTTCATTATTTGGAAATAACACTCATCTAGTTCCCTTGTCCCTGCGAGTTCTTTTCCTCCCCATCTCAGCTAATATCCTCTAGCTGTCCTGGTCCAGATCCTCCCCATTCTGGTTGACCTCTTGGACCTACCCTAGCTTGTTGGTATCTTTGTCAAAAATAGGCTAAGCTCCTCTCCCACAGGAGCCCGACCTGTGGAGCATTATTGTCATGGACCATTATTTGTATTCCCCTTGTGGTGCTTTTCCTAGTCACTCAAAGAGGACATCACCTTTTCTTGTTAACTTTTTGCTTTATCAAGGGTATAGACAACAGAAGCCAAGTTTTTGTTTTTTTTGTGCTGTTGTTTAAGTTGATCTCTTCCTAGCTTTTGTCATTGATGTTTTGGAAACTGCTCCTGAGAAGGTTAGGGCTGTCCTACCAATTCTCTCAGTTTTCTCAGATATCTTTCTATTAATCTATTAATAACAAATGTTTCTAAATTATTTTGGATACTTTTAACATTTTCAACCTCTACTGTTTTTAGAGAAGAACCTATTTGTTTGCTGCCTGGTGAGTAGATTAGCACTTGAGTTGCTTGGCTTTCGGGTTTATTCTGGACTTCAGGATATTCCAGGCTTTGATCAATAAGTCTTTTTACCTTGTGGTAATGTTGACTATGCATTCTAGTGCTTAATCCTTGGCCAAAGTGTTTACTCTGCCTGGGCTTCAGTTTTCACATCTTAAAAATTAAAATGTTAAGCTAAATAAACTGTAAGAGTCTTTCTACTATAAAAGGATATTATGCTTTTATTAACTTTCATCAGATATCACCTTTTTCTTACATGCCATTATTCTCAGATTGAAGAATTCTCCCCTCCCCTTTTTTACGGGGCACCACTTTTTGTCTTCATATTTTCCTTTTTATCGAAAATTGAACTCTTATGTTTGCTTAAGTTTATAGTGGTTTTAAAGTCTCCAGAAAAGACTATAGTAACATAAACAGAAGCAAAGATGCCTTCTGGTTCATGGTCCCTAACTCTCATCCTTGTAGGGTCATCAAGACTCCTGAAATAGCAAACTTGGCCTTGCTTGGCTTTGGAGATATCTTTGCCCTGCTGTTTGACAACCGCTACCTGTACATCATGGACTTGCGGACAGAGAGCCTGATTAGTCGCTGGCCTCTGCCAGAGTACAGGAAATCAAAGAGAGGCTCAAGCTTCCTGGCAGGCGAAGCATCCTGGCTGAATGGACTCGATGGGCACAATGACACAGGCTTGGTCTTTGCCACCAGCATGCCTGACCACAGTATTCACCTGGTGTTGTGGAAGGAGCACGGCTGATGCCACAGGCCACCACCGCTGACTGACTTTGGGTGCCGGGGCTGCGGGTTTTGGTTGCAACCTCTATGGCAGCCGACTGCATGAACCAAAGTTCTCACCTAATGGTATCATCACGCAGTGCACAATCATTTATCTATGTTTGCCAGGGGGCCAGGGCTTGGGGTGGGGGAGGGCTTGTTTTATTGACATAACAACGCAGCATGCTAATGGGATACACCATTGACTTCATTTGTACTTAGTTATGTTGGTCAGTATAAGAGGATGTACTTTGGGTTCATCTTTCTTGAGTGGAATATTGGTTTTATGAAAGTTAAATGGTTCATTAATCTGCTAATTGGTTGCCTATAAAATCACATTCAGTCTGTTATTAAAGCTTTTTACCATAGCCTTTTTTCTTTTGAAGTTGAAGCAAAGGTGCTATGATGTTATAGCAACTTCTCTCACGTGGGGCTTAGCTTTTATAAGAACCAGTGTTACAAAGACCATCTAGTCCTGTGACATTCATAAACTTTCCACCAAATACCAGTTCTAAAAAAGTCTTGTCTTCCATTGCAAATCTAATTCTATAAATTGATTGTTCATAACTCATCCTAAACCCTCGTTTTTGGCAGTCAAGGCTGGCCATGTCTAATATGTGAGAGAGTTGTGTAGTTTTTGTTTCCGTGTAAAGGAAGCTGTTCCCCAAAGCCTAGATGACTGCACAGAGGTGTCATGGTATAGTAGAAAAAACACTGATCTGGAAGATTGGAGACCAGCTCTGTTACCTAGGAAAGCTGCAACCTCTCTGGGCCCTGATTTCCTTGACTGTACAGCAGCTGTTAAGCTAAGTGCTGTCTGGGATCTCTTACAGTCCTCTGCTGAAGCGTGCAGAGTTGATATTTTAGTTTTATCTAATCCCTGATTTATTGTTTTCTTTCAGATTGGAGATAATATTTAAATGAAATCACTGATACAGAGTTGTTATCTGTAAGGAAGTCAGTTATATAACGAATTGATAAAGGGGGAAATGTAGAAAATATAACAGATTCAAATTAGAAAATTGAAGTAATTGCTGGAAGAAGTGCTGATAGGAGTCATAGTTCAGTAGAGAGGCAATGTGTTGTAGTAGAAAGATACCTAAAACTGCTGTCTTTCTCACTTGCCTCTTAACTTTTCCTCCCAGGACCCTCATTTTCTTCATGTGTAACATGAAAGATTTGTCCCAGATTAGGGTAAACTCAGATGCTTAGAGAAGCCACACAGATAGCATAAATGAGTAAAACTTGCCGAGTAGGATTGTGCTGACCCCTGAAGAGTTTATCTGCCAGGGCAGTAAATGCTTTATTCCAGAAACAAGCCCAATGTTGACAGGTCCTTAGATTTTTTTCAGGAGGAGCTAGAAATCTAGATTTTTATTTGAAATCCCTGATTTTTAAAATGTTACAACTAAGGAGATAATTTAAAATAAGATGGGCTAGATAAAATATGTCTTTGGGCTGCCATTTTTTGTCCTCCAGCCTCTTACTCTAAAGCTAGGTAAGTCTGTGGTTCTGCAATGGAAATATTTTAGCATAATTGTCACAAGCATTGGAGAGAAAGAACAAGCAGTAGAAAAAGCCAAGCTGTTCTTCAGCTGTTTCTGCTTGTTATGGGGGGAATGGGGAGGGCATGTTTCATTCACAGACCAACAGGAAAATAGTTTGAAGATGAATAAAGGAATTGGGATCTCAGAGAAAGCCTCTCCCTGGTTATATGAGTTATTCCATCTCACTGACTCCAATATAAAGTATATCTACTTTACGGGGGAAGGGGCTACTAGGCAGAGCAGAGAATGATGTCAACTCTAGGGTGGGGACCTAGCTCTTCCAGAATCTGCATTATCATAGAGCCTGAGAATGGACCTTTCAGTGCTGTGAAGTTTAGTAGAGAATCAGTGGTTAGTTTCAAGGACAGGTATAGTTAATATGTCCATGTTAAAACTCTGAGGGGATTAAGTAAAAGATCAGTATCTTCCTTCATCCCCCGAGTCTGGGTTTAATCCATCTCACATTGAGGTCTGTGCAGGACCTCTGCCTAGTCCTGAAATGGAACCAGAATTGCAACTGGAATCTGTTTTACAGGCATCTCAGGAGACTTTGGGCAGTGATGAGGGTAAATGACTTTCTGCTTTTCACCCAGCCTGAATGTGTAACTGAGATTACTGATGTAATGACCACACTTCACCTCACTTTCACATACATCTAGTAGCTCCAAAGGCAAGTAATTTTAGTCATTGGTGGAGAAAGTTTTATTAAAAATGATTAAGGTGAAATTTGTGTGTCTGTTTCAGTTTTTAGTGGGGAATACAAAAGTTACCAGCAGGGTGGGGCGTGTTGCAGTAGTTGGAGTCCTAACTACCATTCCTCCTCAGAGGCCTCATTTCACCTGAGCATTTTATTTAACTGCTTTATAGATGCTGGATTTATTCATATGAGTTAAAAACTAGCTTATCCTTTATATAAAATAAAGCAAAGTAAGGAGTCAGAGAAGAGCAGATAGGGGATGACTGAAGCTGTGGTTCCTTACTCCTTTCACTGAGTTCAAGGGCTATCTCGCACACACACTGATCTTGGCTACTTTAGCACAGAAGTGAAGGAATTGCCTTTTTTTTTGTTGGTATTCTCATTTCTGAAAAATTTTAAGTCATGAACAGGCAGACCTCATCCCTTTCTATAGGGTTGGATTTCTTGGGTGACATTGTGGTCAAAGGAGTGGAAGCAAAGAGCTTCTCTCCTCTCAGGTTCCTAAAGGGTAGCGCAACAGGCTGCACTGTGGAGACGGGGATCCAGGAGAGGTGGAGTGCATGTCTAAGGGTTTTTTGTTTGTGTATTTTGAGACAGAGTCTTACTCTGTTGCTCAGGCTAGCATGTCATGGAATCAGCCTGGCTCACAGGAACCACAGATTCCTGAGTTCAAGCAATCCTCCTGCCTCAGCCTCCTGAGTAGCTTGGACTACAGGTGCCCCACACAATACCCGGGTAAGTTTTCCATTTTAGTAGAGATAAAGTCTCACTCTTGCTCAGGCTGGTCTCAAACTCCTGAGCTCCAGAGAATCTGCCTGCCTTGGCCTCCCAGAGTGCTGGGATTACAGGCAAGAGTCACTGCACCTGGCCTGGATGTGTTGAGTTTTTAGAGGTTTTGTTCCCATTCTAAAGGATGTGTAGTTTCCTCCGGCTCCATTATTTGAAGTAACAAATGTTGTCAAATCTGACTCTAACCTGACATTTTAGACCTATCAAGGAAATAGAAAGACCCTCCAGTGGAAAGGCTAGACTTTCAGAAATTCCACAGGAAGGTGCACTTACTTGGATAGCTTTTCCAAAGCGGGATGTGGGGAATATTGCTACTTTAAGGTTTGTATGTCATTTTTCATGAAGAATTACTCTTCTGGCCATTGAAAACACTTGGTAATGTTTAAAGGGGGATTATATAATCATTCTAGTATTTGCTCACAGGGAAATGATTACTGCTGTCCATTTGTAAAACAGAGAAAAGAAATACCTTTGGAAACAATTATTTTAGACATAAAAAAATTGTTTCTGGCTGGGCACGGTGGCTCACACCTGTAATCCTGGCACTCTGGGAGGCTGAGGTGGTTGGATTGCCTGAGATCACGAGTTCAAGACCAGCCTGAGCCAGAGCGAGACCTTATCTCTAAAAATAGCCAGGCATTGTGGCAGGCACCTGTAGTCCCGGGTGCTCGGGAGGCTGAGGCAAGAGAATCGCTTGAACCCAAGAGTTTGAGGTTGCTGTGAGCTGTGATGCCATGGCACTCTACTGAGGGTGACAAAATACAACTCTGTCTCAAAAAAAAAAAAAGCGTTTCTATTAAAGTAGGCATTTTGACCTAATAGAGCAACCTAACTTTACACAATGTTTTGCCCAAACCCAGCCAGCAACTTGAAGTTGTCATTGTGTGTCGTGGCTTCCTGGGAGCCTAAAGGTGAATCTTCCCACCGTCACTCTTAAAGCTTTCTGTGCCTCCTCCTCTGAGCCTTTGCGTATGAACCACTTACTTTTTTCTCCATAGGGAAGCTAACAGAATCAGATTGCTATTCATGGATGCAGTCTGGGACAGGGTACATTGTTGCCTTTGCCTATAAGGACACAGATTTATCAGGATAGGGTAGAAGCCCCATAAGGTATGTCCCTTTGACACAACCTTTCTACCTGGTTTTGCTGGTGCTTTTGCCAAGATGTTCAAGACAGCTGACACACTTGAAAATTACACAGTCCCCAAATAGACTGGTGGGAAGACTGAATGCCCACTAGTCATCTTTGGCAGTGTCTCGGATCAGAGGTTCCCCATGTCTACTCTAGGAAAATGAAACTTTTTCAGAATAAATCCTCAAATGGATTATTGAGAACTTTTTGCATTGCTCCCATCAGCCTACTTAGGCTTAATAATAATGCTCATTGCAAAAAGGTGTCTCAAGTTGTTTCAATGTTTCCAGTCTTTTGTAGAACACTTCAGTTGTTCAAAGTTAGTATTTCAGTCTTGACCAGTGTAAACCCACTTAATTATTGTAGCCTAAAGAATCTAGCTACTTCTATTCTTCATTCAGGTGCCCAAATAAAGAAGTGTTTGTGCATATTCAATCTTGGCAAATTATTAATTCAGACAATAAAAGCTCATAACTTTCTGGTGTCATGTTCATATTGTGGACAAACATATTTTACTAACATAGGCCTAGCACTCTTGATGAGAGTGCTTAGGTTGAAAAAGGCAAGTCTCTCACCAATCCAAAATCTATAGCAACATGTAAAAGTTCTCACCTCGTGTTTCACTTTCAGTAGTTTGATGTGTGTTGTGATCCAGAAGGAATGAATTAGAATTTCTATTTGAACCACGTGGGGTGGGTGGAATAAGGGATTACTTAAGCTAATAGTGAAGTGATTATGGAACAAAATGTCTCTATAAAATGAGAAGTTATTTTCTTGCATCATAGAATCATTCTTTTTTTTTGCAGTTTTTGGCCAGGACCAGGTTTAGAACCCACCACCTCTGGTATATGGGGCCGGCACCCTACTCCTTGAGCCACAGGTGCTGCCCTCATAGAATCATTCTTTTGGCCATGAGTAATTGTGCTAACTATAAATCATTTATATCTATACATGAAAGCAGATTCTCTCAATTTGGTGTCATTTAGTTAGCCAGGCCTAAGTTATAGTTTTCACTTGAAAGTAATAAAGCTGCATTTCCTTAAAAATATATTCTATAGTTAAGACTTTTTCTTGCCTTTTCCCACACATCCCATTTAGACATTTTTTCCATCCACTTCAGGGACTTTTCAAAAGTGAGTGTGGTTTAGATGTGTTTCTAGAAATGGAACTGCCCCTTGGGTGATCTAAAGTGGTTTTGTTCTTTTACTCTTTCTGCCTATTCTAGGATGTAAGCTCAACAATATAACAATTTCTCAAGGACAGCCAATACATTCAAAGTAAACTTAAAAGTAAAATGAAAGGAAGGAATTTTGGTGATCGTCACGAACAGATGTGAATGGGAGGGGAGCAGCTAAAAGTCCCATTTTGCAGGTTCCAAATCCTTGGAATTATTTTCGTCTTTTGGCTGCCCCATCCAGCACATCTGAACATGCAGTTCATTCTTTCTTAATTGAAATGTTTGGGACTCCTTGTCACGTGCTTAAAGTGGCCCCGCACCTTTGATTCCCCAACAGCACTGTCGCAGGGCAGATTGTTTTTCCTGTTTACAGACAAGAAAGCTGAGACTTGGGAAAGTGATGAATTACTTAGAGGAGTGGTAAGTGGTAAGGTTGAAGCCTTGATTTTTAGCCTCCATAGGCTTGCATTTTTTTCTACCTTTATTCGTTCTCTCCCTGCTTCAAGTTTCTTCCGTTCCAACCTGGACTGCTGCCTTCCTGCTTTACCACCTGTGTGCACCTTTTAACCTCTCCTGTGTCCAGGTGTCCCTAACCATTCCTTGGAGCACTCGGCTTTCTTTTGTTCGACTTCTGACTCTCTGTCACCGACAGGGCGTGTCCAGATTCCTTAAGGAAATGGAGCTCCAACCCATCTCTTCAAGCAAACAGTCTTGCTATTCTGTTCCTGCCCTTGCCCTTTGGATTCTCCCTATCCTCAAGGGAAATCCTCTGTGTTCCTTTCCACCAGTCCCTGAGACCCTAATCTCCTATTACCTGTACAGCTACTGCCTACCACCATCCCCACTTAGCCTGACTGAGCATTTTGTTTCACGTAGGTAGTCATGCAGTTCATTTGGCAATAAGTCACGTAGTACCTTTTGTAGTAAACTTTTACCCTCAAAAAAAAAAAAATCAAAAACCTTTTACCCTCAATCCATACATTTTTCAAAATTCAGGTGCATTCCTTGTCTCCCTAGCAATATTGTACAATTGAGAGGAGGAACTTGAAGCTCACTAAGTTCTTAAAATTTAAGTAAAGTCCATGGATTATCTTAAGGGCTTTGTTAAGCTGAAAAAAAAAAAGGGAATATCAGAGCATTGAAAATTCAGAATAAAATATCAGAAGCAAAATGAAAGACCAATTTCAAAGAGCTTTTCCTCTCGTAGATGTCCCTGTTCTGCCATATCCAATAAACATCCAAAGTATGCTGGGTACATTTGAACACAATGTTTGATGATTACACTGTGATTAGCCTCGAGTAGTCCTTGCCACTGTTCTGTCCTTTGCATTTTAATCACATGTTCTGTGCTTTTTGTGGTAAAGGTGATATAATGCATATAATAATAAAAACTGTGGGGAAAATTATCCAGACATCTTTTATCATTATGATTTTTAATATACTCTTCTAATTCTTAGGCACATGTGTATAGATTTATGTCACTGCAAATCACTGTTTTGGAGTGTTTGTCAGAAATGTGCTTTGAGTCTTTACAATATTTTGTAATTTTCCTTTATTCCTTTAATTTGTAAAACATTCCATTTTTGTGGATAATTAGGTAGTTTCCAGTTTTGCTATTTAGGTAATTATACAGAGAAGTTCTTTGTGCATGTTTTCTTAGAAAAATTCCCAGCAGAAGACTTACTGGCAAAAGCAAAGGAATTTTTTTTTAACATTTTTTGTTACAGACACTAAAGAGTGCCCCAAACACACAGTTTTAGTCAAATAATCACAAAGTGAACACCTATTTAACCACCACCCAAGTCAGGAAGGAATATTTCCGAACATATCTGCCAATGTAATAGGCATCAAGAGGGTATGACAAGGTTGTTTTAACTGACACATCTTTCATATGTGAAGATACGTTTTTATATGTGCTTATTTGTGTTTCTTTTGAATTCTGTCTGCCTCTTTTACCCATTTATTTTTATTACATTTTCAAATACTTGTGAAAACATTGGTTGAAATGAATTACGATCATAAATAAAATTTCACAAATGTAGTTATCACTAGTTTTGAAATAATGTTTCAATGCAAGGCATGTGCTAAAGTTTTCTTTCATTACATAAAAAGGATTTGTGTCATGAACATTTGCTACATACCATTGATTAATGTGATATATCACAAATTATGCATTATCTAGTAAAGTAGATATAAAAACCCCGTGCCAAAGATCAGAAAGAGCAAGTCAACAATACTGTTTAAAGGAAAATACGGGCAGTCATGAGTCACAATGTTTTTCCCCCCAATTAACTGTAATATGTACTGAATTTTAAAATGAGGAATTCAGAAAGCAACCAAGGCAGATTCCAAGATTGAGTAATCCTGGTGTTGTATTGTTACCCCTTAATGCAGACTCAGGGAGGATGTCTTCAGGTGTGCTTTGATCTCAGGCCTCTGTAAGTTCAGAGGAGTTTAGCCATCTGAAAGTTTTCACAGGATAGCAGACATTCCTGAGTTTGTTAGTTCAGCAGATTGAGCTATGTAATATGACTCCAGAGCTGGTTGGTCTGGTTTAAGGGTACAAGGTTTGAACTCTGTTTGAGAGAGAATCAGAAAAACAAAATTAATACTTGCTAATTTTCTGACATTAACTTCTGTGTGTCAGAAGAAATGGAGAACTTGTAGTATTAGGCTGAGTAATATTTTTTTTCATTTCTTTTACTCTCCCTTACCAGACTATGTCTCGAGAACAAGAACTATGTCTTCTTCTTTCCTGTGTGTGCTCATATCATCTAGAACTGGTACAGTGTCAACTCTGGAGGAGGGGATGGATGGATGTAGGTGAATGGGCCTGGGGTTGGTCTACATGGCTTTGTGTAATCAATCCAGTGTTCCCCAGCTGTGATTCCTTCCCAGCACATCAGCATCACCTGGAAACGCATTAGAACTGCAAATTATTGGCCTCTCCCCAGACCTAATGAATCAAACTTGTTGAGGCTGGAGCTACACAGGTGGTGGCAGTGCCCACTAATGCTGAGAAACCCATACTATTACCTAACCTGTTCTGCCACCTAGTGGAAATTTGGGGAGTAAAATCTGGTAATGAGTAGGAGGCAGATTCTATTGCTATTGAATACATTAATTATTCTAAGGACTTTTTTGTATTAAGGTTACAGCCCATTCTAAATGTGTTTGATATCGTACTTGCCTCCTACTTTATTTCTAGTTATCATAGGGCATGTCATATCAAGACAGCAGCAGGCAGTCTGAATAAACTCATCCTTACTGTTTTAGAAATACCTTTAATTTTGTGTTGTAATGGCTTTTATCACACACTAGAATAGTACACAACTATTAAATAATGCCACTAAAGAATAATCACATAGGGAAGTGCAACAACGTAAGTGAGAAAAACAAGAGTAAAAATGGTAGCACGATTCAAATTAAATGGCTTAAATATACATAAGGACAAAATAAAATTAGATATATCAAAAGGTTAGTAGTGGTACTTGGTTAGGCTGAGGCTGGAGTATCACTTGAGGGAAGGAATTCAAGACCAGTGTGGACAACATAATTGTCGATACCATCTGTACAAAAAATGTTTTAAATTTAGCCAGGTACAATGTCATACACCTGTAGACCTCGCTACTCAAGAGGTTGGAGAGGATTGGTTGAAGCCAGGAGTTCTAAATTGTAGTGAGCTATTTCTAATAATGGTTATCTCTTAAGGATGAGATAGGTTAATATTTCTTATGCTTTTTTTTGGTATTTTTTTAAGTTTCCTACAATGAGCATGTGTTTTTAAGAATAGCTCAGATTCCCTCTTTTGTGGAATATTAAGTCACTACCCTGTATTGGGCATTGTGCTAGCAGGGCCACAGGTTCCCCACCCCTGTTATGGCCGAGGGAATACAGAGATGAATTATGTATGGTCTCTGTTTTCGGGAGCTCATGGTTCTCTGGGATAGTACTCATGCAAAACCCAAGAGGTGTGATGAAGGAAGCACAAAGATGGGAGTGCAACCCTCCATAGGGTTCCTAAGTTGATAGTAGGATTCTACATACAGATATCCTGTAATTTCTAGTCTTTGTTAGCTGGTCCTAGCTTGCAAACAAACCTAGATGCGTGGTTGGTGGGACTATCACTCATGGTAATTCTGGTAGAGTCCTATAGGAACAAAATCATTTGAGGACATAATCCCTAAACAACTGAAATTCAACACAAAAGGAACAGGACAGTAATGGCAGAAGCATGTTTTTTTAATCTCTCCAAATCCCCACACAAAAACAGTAACTAAATTACCAAAACCAAAAGCCAACATTGACAGGCTCCCCATTGCTCACATGGCTGCTTGAGTTCTGCCACCCGTCAGATCAGCAGCAGCAGCAGCAGATTCTCACAGGAGTGTGAACCCTGCTGTAAACTGCACATGTGAGGGATCTAGGATGTGCACTTCTCATGAAAATCTAACGCCTGATGATCTGAGGTGGTGATGCTCGCACTGGGGGACGGCTGCAAATGCAGATTATCATCAGCAGACCACGGAGACCGTAATAAATCAGTTGCTTGCAGACTCATATCACAACCCTGTCAGTGAGTGGCAGTGATGATTTAGCTGCATCTGGTGGCAGGCTTTATAGTGCCAAGTGAGTTGATGTACTTCACTTGTACAGCTGCATCTGGTGGCAGGCTTTTAGTCAGGATCCTTATTTTAGTCCACACGTGGCCCACCTATTTTATTTACCGCTTCTGTCTGTGCCTTTTTCCCCACGCTGCTCATTTGTTGCAGTCACAGTATTGGTGAGTCCACAGCTAACCCTAGCAAAAATGAGTAAAAAGTAAATGTCGCTGGAGAGCTTCTTTAAAAGAGGGGAAGACCCAGTGATGAGACAACAGAAGACTCTAAGACTACCAACAAAATGAAAGCTACATTTCAAAAAACATATCAAGAGTCCTAATTAAATTATGGGTTCATTGCAAAAGGTGGTTCACATCCTCCAAGGCTGCTTTGTGTAGTATGTGGTAACCAGCTATCCAGTGACGCCATGAAACCTTCAAAACTGCTTCGCCACATGGAGACCAAGAACCTGGCATTAAAAGACAAGCCTTTGGAGTTTTTCAAAAGAAAAGATCATGAACACAAAGAGTCTGACCAGCAGTTAGCTCAGCTCTCATACTGCTCCAAGAGGCTTTTATTAACTCTGCCAGTGTAGTTGGAATGTGGGAGGGGGTTGTTAGGGCAGTCGTTCTCTTCTCCAGAGGGAATGATCTTTGCACCTGGAACTGATCTTGGAGTCATTCCTTTGATTGGCTGCCAGTCAGGGCCAGGTGGAAAGTTACTGTTTTGTTGTTTCCCAGAAATACTGGCCTTGAACTTCCTATTCAAGATTTCTGGCCTGTTTCCCTTTAACCAGCTGTGCTCCAAAAACGGCCATATCTTCATCAGGTTTGTGAGGATTTCTTCCCAGCAATGTTCAACCTCTCAACGAACTCACTCTGTTACTTTAGGGGAGGAGGACAACTGTGCTCAAGTTGGCAGATAAAGTGGCTACATTCAAAACCAAACTGGAATTCTGGGGGTGATGAGGGAACATTGGGATTTTTAACATGTTTCAAACATTAGCAGATACATTCTCAAAGAGACTGAGCCAGGGCCTTCTTTCTCCCAGCTGGTGCAGCACCTATGTCAGCTTTCAAAAGAGTTTGAACATTACTTTCCCAACCACGAAAGGCCCCTGAACTAGGAAGGAATTTTACAAAGAGGTAACCAACACACAGACAATATCTTGTAAAAATTTGTAATGGATGTTTTGTACATAAAGGTACATTTACCTACAATTTCCGATTTTCCGCATGTATGGGGACTTACGGGATAACTTTTGGAACACCTTGTATATTATAATGTAATAATAATAGAAATAAGATGCACAAATGCACAATAAATGTAATATACTTGAACCATTCCCCTCACCCTGTCCATGGGAAAAAAAGTCTTCCATGAATATTAATATATATAAACATACATATAATATATAATGTAATTATATATTTATATATTATATACTTATAATTATTAATAATTATATATAATGTAATGTATAATTATAATTATTGGATATGCTCTAAAAGCTAGAATAGAGGATTTTGAATGTTCACAATTCAGATAAATGATAAGTACCTGAGATGATGGATATGCTAACTCCCTTGACTTGGTCATTACACACGTAATGAAGGAGGAGAGGAGTGCTTCAATCGGTAGAGTGCTGTGGCGTTACAGCTCACAGCAACCTCAAACTCCTGGGCTTAAGCAATTCTCTTGCCTCAGCCTCCCTGCTACACATATTAGAGTGTCACTTTGTATCCCATAAATATGTACAAATATTACATGTTAACTAAAGGGAAAAAGAAAAAAAAATAAGAGTTGCAAGTGGAAAACAAATGTAGAATCTTGGTCCCTTCTCTGACCTACCGAATTGGAATTTAAGTTTCAGTAATATCCCTAGGTAATTCCTTGCTCATTAAAGTATGAGTAGCACTGGTGTAGAGGACCTGAGTGCCAGTTTCTTTAAAAATATGACATCAACTGGTTTCTTGTACCCTCAATAAATCCCCAACAATAAAAAAAAAGACATCAAAAATGCAGTCAACAAAAGAAAAAAATAGATAAATTGGACTTTATTAAAGTTAAAATCTTTTGAGCTTCAAATGATACTAAGAATGAAAAGACAACCCATAGAATGTGAGAAAATATTTGCAAATTGCATATCTGATGAATTTAATATTTATCATATATAAAGAATTTCTACAAATCAATAGCAGATAAACAACTCAATTAAAAAATGGACAATGGGGAGGCACCTGTGGCTCAAAGGGGTAGGGGGCTGGCCTCATATACTGGAGGTGGTGGGTTAAAAAAAAATGGACAATGGGCGCAGAGCCTGTAGCTCAGTGGTTGGAGTGCCAGCCACATATACCAGAGTGGGTAGGTTCAGACCCAGCCCAGGCCTGGTAAACAATAATGACAACTACAACCAAAAGAAAATAGCCGGGCATTGTGGCAGGCACCTGTAGTCCCAGCTACTTGGTGGGGCTGAGGCAAGAGAATCACTTGAGCCCAAGAGTTTGAGGTTGCTGTGAGCTGTGACACCACAGCACTCTACCAAGGACGATTCTGTCTCAAATAAATAAATAAATAAATAAATGATAAAAAATGGACATTGGACAAATATTTCACCAGAGAAGGCATATAAATGGCCACTAAGCACATGAAAAGATGCTCAACATCACTAATCATTAGGGAAATGCAAATCACAACTATGAGATATCCCTACATACCTACTTGAATGACTACTAAAATTAATAAAAAACAGAAAAGAAGTGTTGGTGAGAATACAGAAAAATTGGAAACCTTGGGTGTTGCTGGTAAGAATGAAATGGTACAGCTACTGTGGAAAGCACATCAGTGGCTTCCTAAAACGTTAAACACAGAGTTACCAGATGACTCAGCAATTCCAGTCCTAGATATATACACAGAAGAACTGAGAACAGGGACTCTCACAGGTACTTGGATGCCAGTGGTCACAGTCGCATGATTCACAACAGTCAAAAGGTGGAATGAGCCGAGTGTCCAGCAACAGATGAATGTATAACAGAACATGGTGTATACAGACAATGGAATGTTATTCAGGCCGAAAAAGAAGTGAAGTCCTGGTACAAGATACAATATGGATGAACCTTGAAAACCTGCAAGGGAAGATAACCCAGACACTGAAGGACGAATACTGTAGGATTCCACTTCTGTGACATATGTAGAATAAGCAAATTCATAAAGACACAAAGCAGATTAGAGGTTACCAGGGCCTTAGAGGGGTAGGAAGGAATAGGGAGTTATTGCTTAATGGGTATGGAGTTTCTCTTTGAGATGATGAAAAATTTTGGAAATAGATAAGGGTAATAGTTGTACAACATTGTGAATGTGATTAATGCCACTGAATTGTGCATTTCAATAATAGTTAAGATGGCAAATTTTATATTTTCTATGCCACAATTTAAAAATGAACAAAAAAGTAAATTAATATCACATAGACGGTAGAACCTCCGTAGTTGACCACGCACCTACATTGACCTTGTCCATACATTGACTACCTCCGTAAGTTGACCTAATTTTCATAGACTGGACATGTACTGCACGTACGTATTATTACAGTAAGCCTAATTCCTTAGTCGGTTACCTCCACATGTTGACCAGTCTGTTAAAGTCTTTTGGGTGGTCAATTTACAGAGGTTCTACTGTGATTGCAAAGCTGGCTTTAGAGCCTAGCAGTAAAGGCATTTTATGCTTTCATAAATTTTTAAAAAGAAATGCTATAAATAATCAGTTCTCTTGATAGGATAGAGGAAATTTTTGTGTAAAACTTCACAGACATTGACAATGTTTGACTTAAAAAGCAATTTAGAAGAATTGGATTCTGCATGTGCATTTTTTAAAATGTTACATTTAAAGACTGCATTAGCATGTATTATATGCTACCAGCTAATATTCAGAAAATGAAAAAAAATCATAGTAGCATTAAAACTCATAAGGTACATAGGAATACATCTAAGGAAAGACACCAAGATCTCCACATTGCAAGCTACACATTGCTGAGAAAAATTATAAAAGAGCTAAATAAATGAAGAAATATACTATGAGTATGGATTGGAAGCCTCTGTAGGTTACATGGATATGAAAATTACTTAGAATAACCAACACACTTTTTTTTTTTTTTTCTGAGACAGAGTCTCTGTCATCCTGGGTAGAGTGCTATGGCATCAGTTCACAACAACCTCAAACTCTTAGACTCAAGTGATCCTCTTGCCTTAGCCTTCTGACTAGCTGGGACCATAGGCACCTGCTATGATGCCTGGCTAGGTTTTTCTATTTTTAATAGAGACAGGATCTTGATCTTGCTCAGGCTGGTCTCAAACTCCTGAGCTGAAGTAATCCACCCACCTCTGCCTCCCAGAGTGCTAAGATTGCAAGTGTGAGCCACTGTGCCCAGCCCCAACACACTTATTAAAAGAATCGGCAAAGTTGAAGGACTCACCCTCCTACCTGATCTTAAAACATACTATAAAGCCAAAGTGGAGAAGATTGATTGATTGACAAGGCATAGTGGCTCATGCCTGCAATACCAGCACTAGGGAGGTTGAGGTGGAAAGATCACTTGAGGCCAGAAGTTTGAGACCAACCTGGGCAACATAGTGAGATTCCTTCTCTACAAAAAATTGGAAAAGGAATAGTCAGGCTTAGTGGCATGCACCTGTAGTCCTACTGACTTGAGAGGCTGAGGCAGAAGGATTGATTGATTAGGAGTTCAAGGCTATAGTGAGCTAGGATAAAAATTGGAAAAGGAATAGCCAGGCTTAGTGGCATGCACCTGTAGTCCTACTGACTTGAGAGGCTGAGGCAGAAGGATTGATTGATTAGGAGTTCAAGGCTATAGTGAGCTAGGATCATGCTACCACATTCTAGCCTGGGTGACAGAGCAAGACTCTTGTCTCAAAATATATATATATATATCAATAGACTAGACAAGATAGTCCAGAAATAGACCCACACATAAATGAGCAATTGACACGTTATAATTTAAAATTAACCATCCATTTTAAAGTGTTTTGTTCAGTGGTTTTGGTGCATTCACAGTGTTATGCAACCATCACCTCTATCTAGTTCCAAAACATCCTCATCACCTCCAAGGGACACCTTGTACTTGTGAAATACTTACTCCCCATTCTCCCCTCCCCCACGATCACTGGATTTTTGACAAAGTTGCCAAAGAGTAGGGAAAGAAAAGTCTTGTTGTTCTCCATTAACTGGGTGTCCAACTGGACAACAAGTGGACATCAATCCTTCACGTCATACACATAAGTTAACTGGAAATAGATTATAAATGTAAATGCATATTCTAAAACTATAAAACTACTAGGAGAAATATATTTTAAAACTAGAACACCAAAAGCACAAAATATAAACTAAAAAATTATTAAATTATACTTTATCAAATTAAAAAAAATTGCCCTTCAAAAGACACCATTATGAAAATAAAAAGGCAGTCCTACAGACTAGGAGAAAATACTAATAATACATATATCGGAAAAAAGATTTATATGCAGAATATATCAAGAATTTTTATAAGTCAGTAATGAAGATAACTCTTTGGGTTTGGGGGTGTTTTGTTTTGTTTTTGAGGCAGAGTCACACTCTGTGGCCCAGTCTAGATGCTATGGTATCACCCTCGCTCACAGCAACCTCAAACTCCTGAGTTCCTGCCTCAGCCTCCAAGTAGCAAGGATTAAGGTACATACCATAATGTTAGGTTATTTTTTTCTATTTTTAGTAGAGACAGGGTCTCACTCTTGTTCAGGCTAATCTTGAACTCCTGACCTCAAGCAATCCTTCTGCCTCAGCCTCCCAGAGTGCTAGGATTACAGGTGTGAGTCACCTTGCCCAGCCAACACTTCATTTTTAAAAGGGACCAAATACCTGAACAGACACATCACAACAGAGAATAAATAAATGTCCATATACATAAGAACACAGGAGTCTTCATCATTTAACACTTTTAATCAGCTGGGAAAGACAACAGCCATGAGTTGCTACTACACATCCAGTAAAGGATGTGGGATGTCACACACTACTAGTGGGATTGCAGTATGGTACAATCACTCTGGAAAAGAACGTGTATGTAGCAAGTTTCTTAAAAATTTTAACAGGCACCTACTATATGATGCAGCCATTCCATTGTTAGGTTTTTTTTTTTTTTTTTTTTTGCAGTTTTTGGCCAGGGCTGGGTTTGAACCCACCACCTCCAGCATATGGGGCTGGTGCCCTACTCCTTTGAGCTACCAGCACTGCCCACCATTCTTAGGTTTTTTTACCCAAAAGAAACAGAAGTTTGCATCCACTAAATGTTTTGTACATACATAGATATTTATAGCAGCTTTATTTATAATAGCCCCCCAAGCTGGACACACCGACAAATGTTTATTAACAGATTAAATAGGTAAGAAAATTGAAGTATATCTGGAATGAACTACTTCTCAGCAGCTGGGCATAGTGGCACATGCCTATGGGAGGCATAGTCCCAGCCATTTGGGAGGCTGAGATGGGAGGTTTGCCTGAGCTCAGGAGTTAGAGACAAATCTGAGCAACCTGGAAAGACCCTGCCTCAAGAATATATATATATTCTACTAAGTAATAAAGGAAAAATTATCTCTATGCAAGAGCATGAGTGAACTTCACAATTATTATGCTGAGTGAAATAAGCCAGACAAAAAGGAAAACATACTATATGATTTTTTTATACACAGTTATGTATATATATATATATATAACTAACTTATAGTGGCAGAAAGCATATCAGTAGTTCTTTGACATGGAGGTGGAGGAAAGAAGATTTATTGAAATCTTAACCCCGAAAACAATGGTATTAGGAGGTGGGTCTTTGGACGGTCCTGAGGCCAGAGCCCTTATGAATGGGATTAATTCCTTTATAAAAGAAAACCCTGCAGGTTCCATTGTTACAGTGAGAAGACAGGTATCTGTGAAGCATCTGGTCCTCACCAGACACCTTGATCAGGGACTTCCAGCCTCTAGAACTGTGAGAAATACATTTCTGTCATTTGAAAGCCACCTAGTTGATGGTGTTCTGTTATTACAATCTGTGCAGACTAAGACCAAGGAACATGAGGAAGATTTGGGGTGATGGTGATGTTCATTATTGTGATTATAGTGAAGGTTTGACACGTGTATACTTACATCAAAACTCATCAAATCGAATGTTTTAAATATGTGTATAAATACACGTTTTATGTAATTATATTTCATTAAAGTTGTAAAAAAGTGATTTCTTATTCTTGCTATGTATTTTGAAAATTTTTATTTTTCTAAGTTTATTTACCAAGAATATTCTTGATCAGTCTTACGAATTTTCTTCGGATGGTAGATGTTTTTTGTCCTTTTACTGTGGTTATATTCCTCAGGTGGCTAATTAGTTTGCTCTGTTAGCTCCTGTTCCCCTGGGATATCAACTACTCTGTGTGGTAGTGTGTTGGGGGCAGGGCGGAGGACCAGGCTCTAGTGTATGTCCCTCCCACTGGGCTTTAGGAAAGGGAAGGGGATAAGCACCAGATCACAGGATCCTTTTTGATGTCCCTGGTCTAATCCATCCTTCTAGATGAGAGCTATCCTCTGGTCAGGGACTTGCCTTGAATTCATAGGAAGCAGCAGCATAGGAGGAGACAGCATCCCCGGGGCGTAATCTCTAGTTGCCTTTATCTTTCTCCATATTAGGGCTTTTGCTTCCTGATAGGCTGAGCCTTGTGGCCTGGCTGTGCTGATGGCTTCTAAGAGGAAAGAGTGGGCAATGATTTTTCCCAAGACAATGTCTGGGTGAGGCAATAGCCAGGCTCACAGGCCTTTCCTCCTGCCTGTCCTCTCTCTGCTGCCTGCAATCAACCCTTCACCCAGGGTTGAAGGCATCTCCCCCTACCTGCTTCCAGGTACACACTTCTGTTCCCCACAGACTTCAGTCTTCCCAGACTCTTCTTATATTTTCTTTTTAGAAATATATCCATCCTCCCATTTCACTTAAATAATTTCTCCAGAATGGATTTTTGAGAAGGGAGGGAGCACCTGGTATTTATTTATCATCTTAATAGGGATCCCATTATTTATTTTATCTGATTTCAAACCATTTAATATTCTTTGACGAGGTAGTCTAGATCTAAAAATCGGATTCTGAACCACTTAACACTAAAGACGATAAGAACTACAGAAAAGTAAAAAAACAGTTTGTGATTCAAAAGCCAGAACAATAGAGAACTTTGAAACATATTTTCACGAATAGTTTAGAATGATATCCATTTGAGTTAGCATTTAGTGAATGTGAGCGGCTGACATGACCCTGTTCTGAGGAATGGGAAATGCAAAATATAAGGAATTCTGAGTAAGTTAAAATGTTGTGGTATACCAGTACCTGTTACATTTAACAAATCCCACTGGTGTCCAGGATGTATTCTGAATATATAATATTTTTCCTGCTATACTTACTGTTCTGTTTGCCTGGAACATACTTCTCCCAGATCTTCATAGGCTTTGCTTTCTCTCAGTACTTGAGATCTATCCTCAAATTTCACCTTTCTAGAGATTTCCTGGGCCACTCTATCCAAAAGAAGCCCTCAGTCACTTTTGAAATCATTTGCTTTGTTTTTCTTCATAGCACGCATTTTTGTGTGAGATTATTCTGTGTCATAGATCTGCCAGTTACTGATTGTTTGTCTTCCCACATATGTAGCTGGGGGTTTCTCCTATTTTGTTCTACAAGGTAGATCCCTAATGTGAGATAATATAATATTTAGTACAAAGTAGACCCTCAGTAAATAATTGCTAAATAAATTTTTAGCAGCTCGGTGCCTGTGGCTCAAGTGGCTAAGGTGCCAGCCACATACACCTAAGGTGGTGGGTTCAAATTCAGCCCGGGCCTGCCAAACAACAATGATGGCTGCAACCAAAAAATAGCTGGGCATTGTGGCAGGTGCCTGTGGTCCCAGCTACTTGGGAGGTGGAAGCAGGAGACTCGCTTAAGCCCAGGAGTTGGAGCTTGCTGTGAGCTGTGATGTCATAGCACTCTACCCAGGGGGACAGCTTGAGGCTCTGTCTCAAAAAAAAATAAAATAAAATAAAATAAATAAATAAATAAATAAATAAATAAAATAAATTTTTAAGAATCCCCTGTGTGTTGCTGCATATATCAGTTATCTATTGCTACTCTCAAATTTAGTGATTTCTCACCTGTGGTCCCAGCTACAGTGCCCAGCTATTTTTTGGTTGCAGCCATTATTGTCATTTGGTGGGCCTGGGCTGGATTCGAACCCACCACCTCAGGTGTATGTGGCTGGCGCCTTAGCCATTTGAGCCACAGGCGCCGAGCCAAATTTAGTGACTTAATGTAACACTTCATTATTTTTCACCATTCAGTGGACTGACTACGTCTGCTGGCCTCACCCAGGCAGCTGTGGTCAACTGGTGGCTGGTTTGGGGGTGCCTGGTCAGATGGCCTCTTGGCATGGTCTTTCAACCTAGACCTCCGTACTCACTGGCAGAAGTTTTCCAAGAGGGCAAAGGCAGAAGCAATGAGACCTGGAGATCCAGGCTCTAGAACTCCACAAATCACTTCTACCATGTTCTCTTGGTCAAAGCAAGTCACAAGGCCACCCCAGAATCAAGAGGTAGGGAAACAGATTTCTACCTCTTGATGGGAGAAGCTGCAAAACATTATGGTCTATACAGCTATTCAAGCTACCACATTGCTCGGAAGCAGCTTTCCTAGTTTGTCAATTCAGGAAGCATCCACCAGTGCCTGGCACCTGGCAGGCCCTGGCTGTTGGCTCAGTGAAGGAAGAAGGTCATTGCTGATTCCACTCGCTTCAACAGTATGCCGCTTCTCCAGACTTATTGGCCTGTGCTGTCCCCTAGTGGAATTTGAGGATTGGTGCTTCTTGCCTGACACCCGAGGATGGTTCTTTCCTGGGAGATGGAATTGCAGGACTCTAGGTTATACATTAGGGCAGTTGTCCCTAAACTTTACCATAGATACAAATTATATAGGGATTTTTTAAAGAGTGGCAGATTTCTGGGCACCCTTCCAGTAAGTTCAGTAAGTCTGGATAGGTCTAAGTTCATTGAGTCCTAGGCTTCTGTTAAGGTTCTGTAATGTCGGTACAAAAGAGTGAGGCTACAGTGTCGGGAACAGGACCCTACATTTAAGAGTGGTGAATGTTAAAAACCAGTTCTGCCACTTGCTATCTGCATAACCTTGGGCAATCCACTTAATAGCTTTGATTCTCGGTTCTCTCATGTATAGAATAGGGTTAATGATACCTAGTAATATCTCACAGGGCTGTTGTGAGATTAGATATAGTGCTTAGATACAGTGCTTAACAGTTAGACCAGTGGTTCTCAACCTTCCTAATGCCACAGCCCTTTAATACAGTTTGACCCACAGGTTGAGAACCACTGAATTAGACCCTAACTCATTACATGAGGGCTAATATTATTAGTGTAGTACAATAGACAACAGCCTGTGAAATGTGCAGTGTATAGTAGATGTTCAATAAACATTACCAGAATTTAAATATTAAGCACCAGATGAGCAAAAATCATGTGTTTACCATTGAGTAACAGGATCTAGTGTGCCAAAAATGGCATGTTGTAGGTCAGTGGTTGGGTCAACTACCCCTTTGGGGATCGAACAACCCTTTCACAGGGGTCGCCTAAATATATCCTGCATATCAGATATTTACATTACAATTCATAACAGGAGCAAAATTACAGTTATGAAGTAACAATGAAAATTATTTTATGGTTGGGGGGACCACAACATGAGGAACTGTATTAAAGGTTTCTGTATTAATGGTATTAGGAAGTATTCATGGTATTAGGAAGGTTGAGAACTACTGTTGTAGGTGCTCAATATATTTTTTGAATGAATGAATGAAGCCCTTATATCCTGTCTCTATCAGTGTGAATATTTTTTTTCTCTATGTATATTTCCTTAACGGCACTGTTGGTACTAGAAATTTGGTGGGAGGATGTGTTTTAAGTTGTTTTAAGTCTTCTTAGGACTTACTCTTTGTTTTGTATGCACCTCAACACTGACTGAGCTGCTGGGAATCAAGCTATTTTTTAGAAAATTCTTTTTAGTGTCAAATAGCTATGAGAATGCCAGTCCTGAAGACAGACTACCTGAGTTAAAGATCCCAGTTCAATTAATTGTGTTACTTTAAACAAGTTTCTCCCCCTTTCTGGGCCTCATTTGGAGCATGTTTCCCCATTTGGAACATGAGGGAGTTGTGCTAAAGACCCTCTCTGCTGTAACGTGTTAGGATTCTGTATGTCTAATTCAATGTTGTAAATAACCCCGTTATTATAAATATAATATATGCTTATTGCAAAAAATTTGAAAATACTAAAAATAATAAATAAGTACAAATCATTGGAAGAACCACTGTTAACATTTTGGTGAATATTCTTCTAGCCCTCTTTTTATGTATGGATAACTTTTACCAAAAACTGGAATCAGAACATATACTGTTTCATTGTGTGCTTTTCTTACTTGATACATTGTCAGAAATTTTTGATCCTCAGTGTTCTTCAAGAGCATGATTCTAATGGCTCGTCTATCATATGGACCATAACTCACTTAAACAATTCCCCCCCGGCTCAGTGCCTGTGGCTCAAGTGGCTATGGTGCCAGCCACATACACCTAAGGTGGCGGGTTCGAATCCAGCCCGGGCCTGCCAAACAACAATGATGGCTGCAACCAAAAAATAGCCAGGCATTGTGGCAGGCACCTGTGATCCCAGCTACTTGGGAGGCTGAGGCAGGAGACTTGCCTGAGCCCAGGAGTTGGAGGTTGCTGTGAGCTGTGATGCCAGAGCACTCTACCCAAGGAGATAGCTTGAGGCTCTGTCTCAAAAAAAAAAAAAATTCCCCCCATTGTTGGGGATTTAGGTTAGTTCCATTATAAATAAGGCTGTGACAACTGGCCTTTTATATTAATACAAATCTGTACACACATTTCTGAATTTTCCCTCTTAAGTTAAATTGTAAAAGTTTTACAATGTATTACCAGATTGCCCTCCAGAAAAGTTGCTCGTTAGTAGCCTTTAAGAGTGGCCATTTCCCCATGCTCTCTCCAGAGTTGGATACGATATATTTAAAAAAAAAACAAACAAACTTTGCCAATGTCACAGATGGACAATGGCATATCATTGATCATTGTTTTAATCTAATGTTATTGTCTTCATACTATTTTGTTTCTGGTATAATGTAAAATTGCATGTACATTATTTTTACAGCTTTGTGAAAACACATATAACGCATGTATCATGTGTATGAGGAACAGTTGAAGAAATGTCAGTAGTTGTATGATGGGATCGTACTATAATATTTATGTTGGAAATTTTTTATGTTAAAAGAATGTGTGTTACACAGGGGTACTTGTTCCTTCAAATCCTTTCTTTCCCTCTTCCTGGGCACAGTTGCCCAGCTGGAGACTACATTTCCTAGCCACCCTTGCAGCTGGACGTGGCCCTGTGATTAAGCGTGGACTAGCATATGAGAGGAAGTGATGAGAACATTTTCTGAGCCATCTGCCAGCTTTAGCTCCTCATCTTGGATGTTGGCTCTTTCTCTTTCCCAGGAGTGGCAACCCTGCTTTGATTAAGCACAATGACACCCTGAGGGATGGCAGAGCCACGGGGAAACTGTACCTGTTGGTAGCAGCAGCATCTCACCAACCTAGCCGGGCTGTTCTGTTTTGTAAGAGAGACATTAATTTTGATTGTGTTTGGGCCACTTTATTTTGGGGTCTCTTTGTACAACAGCGTAGTTCCAACCCCTAACTAATACAACTTCAAATTTCTCCCTAACACTGGGGACATTTTGGAGAATGTTTCAGTTTGTGGAGCTGATTGAAAGCTGGTAGCGGAGCATTAGAAGCCACTATGTACTTTACAGAACACCATAAATAAAGTCTTTTGTATTCTTTCATATAAACTGTAACAAAGATTATGCATTAGTATATTTTTTGCCTATTGAAGGTTCAGAAATTAAGTTGCAGTTGATACAAAGTCACAATACAAAAATTGTAACTATACACATGCAAAAAAGTAAGCTGCCAACCAATATGGTCCACTGGGGCCAAGCTTCTCCCACGGCTATTTAGAAAAAGCCAGGCCTATAATCCTAGCCTTTGGGAGGCCCAGGCAGGAAGATCACTTGATGCCAGGAGTTCAAGACCAGCCTGAGCAACATAGTGAAACCCTGTCTCTACAAAAACTAGAAAAATTAGCTCTGTGGTGGTGTGTACCTGTAGTTCCAGCTACTCGGGAAGCTGAAGTAGAATTGCTTGAGCCCGGGAATTTGAGGTTGCAGTGAGCTATGATGGTGCCACTGCACTCTAGCCCAGGCAACAGAGTGAGACCTTGTCTCAAAGAAAAAGTTTTTTTTGAAGGCTACATGTTTGGTCCTTATTGGTTTTGCCTTATTGTAGACTTTTAATGGCAATGATTACAGTATATATGAAAAGAACAATAGGAAGCATTACTTTAAAAAAGGAAGTTCACATGATTGGTTCAATTGAATGCATTCACAATTGCTGTAGTTGAATGTATCTGTGGTTATTACTCTGGAAAGTACAATATCAAGTACACTCTGAGAAGTTAGCTTTTGTCCCAGATATTGAATGTTGGCAAGAGACTCCAGCACAGCACACAGGAAGTTTGGTGGGTGCACATTACAACAGGCCACCATTGCCATCATGAATGACCGATTCCACAGCAATCAAGCTGATTCTCATCACTGGTACACAGCCCAGCTATGACCACCCTCTGAGCACCCAAGGGGTCAGGAGCTACAAAACATAGAGAAGGCAGCAGCGACTTCACCTTCCCCTTATCACATGGAAGGAGAGCCCTCTTTTCTCCTCTGCAGGACCCTTTCCTAGCACCCTCCATGGATACAGGGTTGCAGTGATCCCCAGCCTGCTTCTGGGTGAGGAAAGCTGGCTTCTGTTCCTCAGGGTGATGTGGTAGAGGCATGGCTGTCCTTCCCAGCCCTACTTCTTACTATTGTGCAAACCAGTATGGGTAAGTGATGACATTTTGCATTTTGTTGTGGTTCTTTTTCCACTTAAGATCATCATTAGTAACTTACTTGTTGCTATATTGTCTGTTTAATTATCATTTTTAATAATTATACATTATTTCATTGAACAATAGAATTTACATGGACAGCTCCTTATTGTGGACTTTTCAAGTAGCTCCCACTTTCTTTTATCTACAGTAAAAAATGGCTACAATTAATATCTTTGTTAGTATAACTTTTTGCTTCTGTTGGACAATTTGCTCAGGAAATGGGGTAAGTTTTGACTACCTCTTATGGAAAACTAGAAGGATGTTGTGGCAACAGAAATATCCTTCAGTGGAACTATTTAAATAAATTATGCTAAATCTAATTGATAGAATACTATGCACCTATTAAAAAGAATAAAGATTCAAATGAAAGTGAAAAAAGTGTGAGGATTATTTTATAATAGCCAAAAGATGGAAATAATCCACACATTCATCAAATGATAAATAAAGAAAATGTACTATGATACCCATACAATGGAATATTCTTCAACCATGAGAAGAAATGAGGTTCTGGTACATGCAACAACATGGATACACCTTGGAAACATGCTAAGTGAAAGAACTTAGATAGAGAGGGCCATGTACAATAGGATTCCATTTACATGAACTATCTAGAATAGGTAAATCCATAGAGGCAAAAGGTAAGTAGTAACCTGGGGCTGGGGGCAGTGAGGGATGGGGAATGAATGCTAATGGGTACAGGGTTTCTTTTGGGAGTGATGAAATTATTCTAGAGTTGAATAGTAGTGATGGTGCATGACCTTGTGACTCTACTAAAAACCACTGATGTGATGTGTATACCTCATAAGGGTTGGCTTTATGGTACACAAATAATACCATGAAGTTCTCAATTAAAAAAAGAATGAGGAAGAGCTCTATGTATTGCCATGATCTATTATTCACTGAAAGGCAGCAAAGTAGAGAATAATATCTACCATATGCCATTTTTGTGAAAGTCTTTTTTTCTGTTTTGGGGTTGAGATTGTGGGGCTTCTCCAGGGATACGTCAGTCTTGTCTGCGGTAAGTTCAGGCAGGGGAGCAGCACACGGAGAATATCGGCTATGTGCCAGGCACTATGGTGGGTACAGTGGCTTCTGTGTAATGGATAATTATTCCCATTTTTCAGATGACAAAACTGAGAGATAAGAGACATTAGTGACTGGCCATGGTCATATAGCAAGGATAAGAACCAAACTCTAGCCTGCCTGACTCCAGAGAAGGTGAGTCAGAGGCTCGGGTTTTGGAGTCTAACTCTCAGTTTGTTCCCTAGGGTGTGTCAGGCCAGGGGCCTGGAGGCTGCTTCACTTTAGGGAGCGTAGCTTATAAGAATGCTGGTTTAGGCTCAGCGCCTGTGGCTCAATCGGCTGGGTCGCCAGCCACGTACACCTAAGGTGGCGGGTTCGGATCCCCAGCCCGGGCCCGCCAAGCAACAATGATGGCTGCAACCAAAAAATGGCCGGGCGTTGTGGCGGGCGCCTGTGGTCCCAGCTGCTTGGGAGGTGGAGGCAGGAGACTCGCTTGAGCCCAGGAGTTGGAGGTTGCTATGAGCTGTGATGCCATGGCACTCTACCCAGGGTGATAGCTTGAGGCTCTGTCTCAAAAAAAAAAAAAAAAAAGGAGCTTCCCTCAATAAGGCCATTATAACAACATTCTGCGTGTATATAATGGATCATTATGCTTATTATCTCATCTGATCTTTACATCGATCCTGGGAAAACTATGCTGTTATTAACTTCCCAATATTTTTAAGAAAAACAGATGAATAAATGGAGGCTTACATGGGTTAAGGCCATTCCTAAGGTTCTTCAGGTAGAAAAGCACAAAAGTTGAAGCGACTTGTTTATAAGCACAGAATAAGAAATAAGATGTAGTCCTAGCACTCTGGGAGGCGGAGGCAGATGAATTGCCTGAGCTCAGAAGTTGGAGACCAGTCTGAGCAAAAAGCAAGTGCACCATCCGCCCTACTAAAAATAGGAAAACTCAGGCAAAAGGATGGCCTAAGTCCAAGAGTTAGAGGTTGCTGTGAGCTATAACACCACGGCACTCTACCCAGGGGCAACAGCTTGAGACTCTGTCTCAAAAAAAAAAAAAAAGAAAGAAAGAAAAGAAAGGGTGGCGCCTGTGCTCAGTGAGTAGGGAACCGGCCACATATATCGAGGGTGGCATGTTCGAACCTAGCCCTGGCCAAACTGCAACAAAAAAATAGCTGGAGGTTGCTATGAGCTGTGATGCCACCGCACTCTACTGAGGGCAACAAAGTGAGACTCTGTCTGAAAAAAAAAAAAAAAGTCAATGCCAAAGCCAATTTCAAAATCATAAAATTTTTGAAATGAAAATTTTAGAAATGGAGTAGTGCATGCCAAATACAGGTATGATAGGAGGAGGCGGGGCAGGAGGTAGTTGGGTCTGGTTACAATAAGGCAAAACAAAGGATCTTTGTGGTAATGGAACTGGTCAGCATCTAGACCAGTGGTTCTCAACCGTCCTAATACCTCAACCCTTGTGATGACGGACCATAAATGTATTTTCATTGCTACTTTATAACTGTAATTTTGCTACTGTTACGAATTGTAATGTAAATATCTGATATGCAGTATGTATTTAGGGGACCCCCAAAGAAGTTGTGACCCACAGGTTGAGAACCACTGATCTAGACTGTGAAAGTGGATATGTGGACCTTTATGAAAGTGCATAGGTCGGGTGGCACCTATGGCTCAGTGAGTAGGGCACCGGCCCCAGATACGAAGGGCGGCAGGTTCAAACCCGGCCCCGGCCAAACTGCAACAAAAAATAGCCAGGCGTTGTGGTGGGCACCTGTGGTCCCAGCTACTCGGGAGACTGAGGCAAGAGAATCGCCTAAGCCCAGGAGTTAGAGGTTGCTGTGAGCTCTGATGCCACGACACTCTACCAAGGGCCACAAAGTAAGACTCTGTCTCTACAAAAAAAAAAAAGAAAAATGAAAGTGCATAGGTTTAAACACACACATAGGAGTATGTAAAACAGAAGACATCTGAATACTGGATTATGGTAACATCAATATCTTACTTACGATATTGTGCTATGGTTTGGCAAAATGTTATCATTTCAGAAAACTACACAAAGGGTATACTGGATTTCTCTGGTTAATCTCTTTTGTTTATTTTTTTAATTTGGAACTAAAAAAAAATTATGTTTATTGAGGGCAAGGAGATGCAAACAATGTAAAAATCAAAACTTATCTGGGGCTGGGCATGGTGGCTCACACCTGTAGTCTCAGCACTCTAGGAGGCAGAGGCTGGTGGATCACCTGAGTTCATGAGTTCAAGACCAGCCTGAGGGCTCGGCGCCTGTGGCTCAATCAGCTAAGGCGCCAGCCACATACACCTAAGGTGGCGGGTTCGAATCCCCAGCCCGGGCCTGCCAAACAACAATGATGGCTGCAACCAAAAAATGGCCGGGCATTGTGGCAGGCGCCTGTGGTCCCAGCTACGTGGGAGGCGGAGGCAGGAGACTTGCTTGAGCTCAGGAGTTG